>BMAW01034088.1:1175-16393 GCA_019974015.1 Nephila pilipes
CCACATTCATGACGGCCACAAGATATAAGAAGAAGGAAATTAGAACGTCATCATCTGACGTCAGCCCCCGCTGCTCCTCATTAGTAGGCGAAGTACTGCCATTCGCAACATCATCCCCCCCTTTGAGAAGCTGCATAGCTACTCAAAAACATCATTTATGGCAACTAAGTTCATTTTCACAGATTTCTTTATGGCACAACCGTATCTGGTCATTCGTGATTTATTAACATCTGAAGAATACGGATTTGGTGATTTCGCAGACTCAGTAGGTTGAACCCTTTGAAGCTGTAAACCTTTCCAGTCATTTACCCTAACTTCAAGTCAAAACACGCTTAACTGGATGAACTAGCGTACTAGACTGAATTTTTGCTTTAACAGTTCTCACTGGTTCAATGTTACCTGGAATCAATTCTAACACTCGGGCAAAAAAGGCCATTGAAGACGTCTTTTTACGTCGTCACTAATCAAGACGATATCCCGTTGACGAATGTTACATGCCTGAGGATTTTTTCTCTGCCGTTGAATTAATAGACCCAAATATTCATTCCTAAGCCACTTTCACAGTTCTTCCATTACTTTCGTTCGAAATCTTAATCTCTTGCTATAGCGATTAGCATATCGCATATCTAAATCTCTAACCTCGGCTGTTGATCTATCAAAGACAAGCATTGCTAGTGTAATTGGGGTGAGATCTTGCATGTCTTCGGAGATATACGTTAATGAACGTGGTTTTACAACCTTTTCACACTCGCATAAGATTGTCACCAGCTTTTCATACGTGAGTATGGCTTTACTCAAAGATCTCCTGAGAAGCTCCTTCACTGTCCTCACAAGCCTCTCCCAAACCCATCCCACAAGTCCTGTGTGGGAGGTATAAATTTCTATGATATACGTTATATCTCTGTATAGAGAGAAACTTCATTCCAATCGACTTCAGCCAATCCGTTAAATGCCCCTCTAAAAATTGTACCATTATCCGAATATATTACTCGAGGTCTTTCTCTATTAGCCACAAAACGGTGAAAATATAACAAGAAGGCGTCAGTAGAGAGCGAAGAATCTAATTCCAGATATACTGCTCTGTAAAGATATAAGTGTAAAGTACAATCCAAATTTTACTACCCCGTTATATGTACAAGAGGCCAGCTAAATCTACACAAATATATATATATATATATATATGTGTGTGTGTGTGTGTGTGTGTGAGAGAGAGAGAGAGAGAGAGAGAGAGGCATAGAGAGTATAGGATTTTCCAGCTAATTATCAAAATATTAACTATATTTTCAAATTTGTTGTAATACCAGTTCCTCAGTTACTTGATAGATGGTACCACGAATCAGCGTCATGCGATAGCTCAAGCAGCGCCCCCTATTCCTGAATAAAACTCAGAAATGTTTAGTTCTCGTCCCTCTTTTCCTCCGCTCTTCTCCGCCTTCTCGCGCTGTAGCTGATCTCCGAACGCCGGCGCTCGCTCCAATGCCCCTCTCGGATATGCGATAAAATTGGGCTACCATCTATCTTTTTCGAGGCAAATAGTTATTTAAACTACGTCAATTTGTAAAGAGCAGCTTTTGTAGATATTTTTCCGTCAATTCTCCTTCTAGTAAACGAAGTAAAAAAAAATTGGAAAACTTCACTGTATTGGTAAACGCCGACACCGAACCGCCCAGCCCCCTAGACACCGAAGCACCAGGAGGTGTCTCGTATTATATGCATATATATATATATATACATCATTAGAGTGGTAATTCAGTTTTGAAGTGGCTCAAAAATAACGAGCATAAGCAAAATAACAGGATACATAAAGAATTTTTAAGGAGAGCTCGCTGTTTTTCAAGACTTCAAAAAATAAAATTTATTCTAAAATGTAAACACAAATTAGGACTTACAAATATTGCTGCTCAAGATATTTTCAATGAAATCGTACAAAATTATGTAATATAAAGATTGAGCTTTTATTGGTAAATCATTTAAAAACATTTGCATGAAAGTTTTTAACCAATATGAAATGCAAAAAATAAAAAAAGTTGCATGTTTAATCACAAACGCAAAAAAAAAAAAAAAAAAAAAAAAACGTTAGAGAGTTTTCATTTACAATTCATTTTTATTGAGACATAAAAAGTAAACAATACTTTAACTGTATTTTAACTGCAGATTTAAAAAAAAAAAATCTCCTTACGAAGGCACACATAAGGAATGGCATGTTTATACAAAGGAAGGTCACCGAAGATATGATCAAAAATCACATTAATAAGAAAAAATTATTTTTTTCAAGGAGAAGGATTTAAGTGGTTTTATAGCTTCGAAATGTTTCACCATCAACAGAATTCTGCTTATATTTTAATTTTAATTCAATGTGCTATCTAGTTTAGCTGAATTACAATAACTTTTCTCAAATTCGAAAAAAAAAATAATAATAACTCGATATAAAAACCAACGTTTTTATATGGGGGCAAAGTTTATTAGAGAAAATTATTGAAATATTAGTTGAAACTGTTAGTTATTTTTAACTTTAAAATTTACTTAAAAAGAGACATTTGTGAGCGCATTAAAAAATTCATAATACTCATAAAATCAAAACATGCCTTTGAAAGTTTTTAAGACATTCTATTAAAAAAAATGGGAACCAGAATTCAGAAAAAAAAATTTGTGATAAGACATGGTGCCAAATATTGGAAACTTTCTTGCGAATGATTACTGACTAAAAGTCAGCAACCCTTACTATCTCCCCTTTGTGAGTTTCACGACACCTCATGTGGCGTGTGGGGAGTGCCCGGTGTTCCCAGAAGGGGAAAGAAAATTTTTCCTCAATCCTAAAAGCGCCGAGAGGAAAGAATATTTTGACATTAAAATTATTGAAATATTAGTTAAAACTTGTCGCAAACGTCTAAATATTGCATTGTTAGGCAAGTACGAACGATTCCCAAAATTTCAAAGCTCTAGCTTGATGGGAAGTTGGTTAAATTAACGATCGAAAATTTGATGACACACACACTCACACACACACACACACACCAAGTGAAATTCAGAAAAACGTTGTAAAAATGGCTTAACCCTTCTGGGAACATAACGTGTATCCTCCTACACATCAATAGCAAAGCAACAGAAATTTAGAAATTTGTCATTAGAAGCCCTTTTGCTTTTATAGATTTTTGCATTAGATTTTATCCAAATGAATTCTTATGTGATTAGATATCTTTGACACGTCTAAATTCATAATGAATAAATAAAAAATTAACATTGGGCAAAAAAATTTAATAATTCAATTTTTTGGGGTATAAGTTAAAAAAAATTTCAAAAATAACAATTAGAAGATCTAATACAAAGAGGATTTTGTGTTATTCAACTTGATGGTGTTTATATTATTCATAAACTATACTTATTTCTTATTCTCTAGTTTACATATAATATATTATAATAAATTAGAAAACAATATTTATATAAAAATAACTTTTTTCTCTCAATATGATTATACTTTTTGTAATTAAAGTTTAATAAGAACGGTAAAAATGAAACATAAGAAAATATTGATTTATTTTATTTAAATATTACACTTGAATTAATATTATTAATGGGTTTTATAACTCACATTGCTACTTTGACAGAGTCAAAACTTTGAAAGCTTTTTTCTCACGTTTTAAAGCACCCAATTGAGCTGAAATTTTATATACACGATTATTTTGGATAACAATAAAATAATTTAATTATAATTAATAACAATTAATTGATTAAAACTAATATTTTAAAGAATTAAATTTGACTCAACATTGCCTTTTACTCTAAAAATTTAAGTTTTAAAAAAATTATGTCACGCAAAGTGTGAAGTTTGAAAGAAAACCCATGTTTAAAAAGCTCGTTTATTATCGGCGTCATTTATAAAATAAAGATAAATTATGTCTTCGATTGCAAATCATCTCTTCACAAACCTAGAAGTGGAGAGCGTCGTATGCGGATTTACAAAATACGCTGAATTATTAAAAGCTACAACGATCTGCAAATCAGTTTAAGAAATACGTATTTCTAATTTAAGTCACATAGTAAATTAACTAAAATTGCTTAATATGTAATTTATAATATTGCAACAAAAATTTATAAAATAGTGTAAAACCGCAAAAAAGAAATAAATGTGTAAATTTTTAACAATACTCTGCTATAATGGGTGGAACTTACATTAATGTGAAAATGACACATCAATACCAAAGTGCACAGGTATAATAATAAAATTACTTTTATGTTTTTTCGTCAGATTTTTAAAACTACTTTAAAAAATTAAATTCATCTTTTCATGTAGTACAAATAATTTCAATCCATCAAAAATCACGCGTTATTATCGATTATTTTATCGATGTTCTTTGTCTTCATTTGACGTTTATGATCGATGACACTCTGCGATAAACATAACAAATTAATTCAGTCGATAATTCACGTATTTTTCCTCTCGAATATATCAATGTTTTTCTTAGTGATTTAATTTAAAATCATTTGGATTTCCACACACACACACATAACAATGTTCAAAATAATATCAATAGAACAAATAAACTTCTGTGGGCTAATTTATCAAAATATGTAAAGCCACATAGATTCAAAAGAAAATAACGTTTATAAAACTAGATATATAAATATTGTTTGGATCAATCTGACGAAATTGGATCAATAAATTTTCAATAAACTACAATAAAATGAAATGACCGTGCTTTAAAGGACAAACTTATTATTTCGATACTTTTAAATATCTTTACGTTCCATTGAAGAAAAGCCCAAAATGAAGTGTTTTACATTACGGAAATCAAGTTCTCAATCGGTAAATCGCAATGATATTCAAACTTTACCTACCAGCCAATCAACTCATTCATCCTCAAAAATAAACTCTCTCGGATTACCAACAACCTTATTATGTTTTCTTTGTTGGACTGGGCTTTACGAAGAATCAAATAAAGATGTCTGTCATCGGATATTAACCCTTCTCTTCAAGATAATTTTGGTTTCCGTGAATATAGATGTATGGGTAATGTATTCAATAGTAATGGGTGATATATTATTTCCAACTATTTTAGCCTATCTTAGCGCTTATATGTTATCTGCAGGAGCGTGGTATGCTATATATCTGAAACGAAAACAGTTAAAATTCTTGTTGAATAGATTCCAAAGAAGTATCTATACATATAAAAAAGGAAGAAAAACAAATTTTATCATACTTTTATTGTTTTGTATGCATAATTTCTTATCGATAGCATTGACGTTTTATGCTATTGATGTTGGAGCTACTGTTTATTCATACGGCTATGAAATAACCAGTAAATATTTTCGAAGCATCTTTTTATTCTTCAAGAATTTTCTGTACATTCTGCTATATCCAACTACCATAAATTTAATAGCTTTATTATATTCTATATTGTGTTTACGTTCCAGCTCTGTTATCAAACAACTAACTGAAGAAATATTGTGCTGTCCAGCAGAATCCTTTGGGCCTTCGAAGCGATTTGAGATACTAAAACGTAAAACCGAAATAGACGAAACTCTAAGTTGCATTGAAGATATTTTTTCAAAGCCGTCTTTTTTCATCCTTGTTGCTAATTTATTCATTTGTTTCTGCACACTTTTTTTTTACTTGCATTCCAGGAAGCGGGAAGATATTCTCTTATCTTTATATTCTGAATGGGCACTTCATGCACTTAATTCTTTAGGATGCTTAATTCTATTTATATGGATTGCAGGAGAAATACCAATTAAGGAACGCAAGTTCAAAGAAATCTTTTACCAAAAAACGCAATCAAGAATGTACACTACTGAAACTGCAGAAGAACTCCGAATGGAAAAATGGTTATTATACAAGCCGGACTTCGTTTTTACTGGATGGGATATTCTTCCGTTTAGAAGAAGCACGGTTTTTGCTGTATTAGGTACGCTGATTACATATACCGTATTGGTTCTCAACGAATAGGTCTGACAAATATATCCTAAAAAATGATCTTATTTTAATTAAAGATTTTTCAAGACAGTTTGGTCAGAAATCTTGCATGATTTTTCCTACTGTTAAAAAAATAAGTTGTATCCAAAGTAAGAATATAATTCTGAATAAGTAGTGAAAATATTTCTGTATTATAATACATTATTTGTAAGATGTATGTTCCAAATGTTATGTTTCTGAACATTGGAATAAATAATTTCATCTGATCATACTTCTATTTCACATGATATCTATATATGATTAACTAATGAACTGAAACACATAAAATATTTACAGAACTGACTATATTTTATGCAAATAAATTGTTCAAGATATTAGTGAAAATATCTCATTTCCTTTAAATCTGATTCAAAATCTTTAAATAGAGCAACAAAATATTTAACCTAGATATATGTAGACGTTCAACTTACATAAGATCTTAAGTCATAGTGTTATCATTAACTATCAAGACATTAAATTCTACAATAGAAAAAGTTTACATTTCTAGAAGATAAGCACTTGTGATGGTATTAAATGTTTTCAAAAAGCATAATTTGAGGTCCATAGTATGTTTTATATTAACAAAAGTAATATTTAAGGTCAGATTATTCACCTATTAGACAGTGTTTATTAAATTTGGGAACTCTAATAAATATTTTTCAAATGTAAAAGGTTCACAATAAGACACTATTGTTAGTTAGTATTGTTTATACTTAGTTGGTTTCAATCTTCGTACAGTTTCCAAAATTAATTGCGCTGCCTTTATTAGGAAAAAATAATTGTTTAAATGTTCATATATGAGGGCATTTAACATAAATTGTTAAAGTATGATTTTCATTAATGTAATTTTTTTGTAGAACAAGCTTAATTATTTTCGAAGCAAATAATAAACATAATTTTCCTTCCTTTCTGCTTTAAGAAACTCGTTGTTCAAAGAGTGTAACTTAGTTAAAAATATATATGTTTTATATTCTGAGACGGAATAAAAGTTCTAATAACCGTATAATTTTTCGGATATATAAAGCAGAAAAATATAGTCTTAATGAAAGAACAAAGAGTTTTATTTTACTTTACTTTCAATTTTAGAAGTATTTAGTCCAAACCCTAATCATAGACGTTACTTTTTCTTTCCCCATCTTATAACTCACTCACATTACATTAAATTTAGGTGAAATGCTAACAAAAGTATCTGTCGTGATGATTGAATAATGTAAATAATTTACAAATGTGACTATTGTGGTAAAGTAGGACAATAAAATGTGTCTTCTAGGAAATGATAGAACGTTGTTTTAAGTGAAAAAATGATATTAAACACATGAAAAGAAATACAAATCTAAATATCAGCAAAATAATACTCAAAAGTGACACAAACTACTTTTTTAAGTTCATAAAACGTTGAACATTGGTATTACTCTATGATCTATGAGAGAATCTTTGTCTTTTTCAAAACTGAATCCAGAAGGAAACTCTGCTATTCCGCTTATGTGTAAACAGAATCAAACAATGATACAAATTTTAACCATTCAGACGATTTTAAAAGTTTATTCAAAACTAGGAAACCACAATAGTACAGAATTAAAAGAAAAACCAATAAATTAACAAATTAACCAAAATCAAATTAAAATATTATACAAGGTTAAAAACAAAGAAACTCTAACGAAAATAAAACAAAAATTTACTTAAATGCGTTTATAACGATAATATTGGGGCAATACATATGTGAGTCAATAATTAAATGTTATAATCAATTTAAAAACTAAACCAGCTTAAACATCATCAAGAGAAATGAATATAAGTAAAAAAACATAGGTAATGTAATTTAATACTGTCCCACTGTTTGGAAAGGGAAAAAGTGTGTTTAAGCTAGTTTATAATGGATCTGACCAATACACCTCTAATATAAAGCATATCATTAAAGATAAGAAACGAAATAATCAAAATCCCTTTGGCAAACGCCGCTTCGCGCAGCGTAGGCGCGCCGCGCCTTTTTCGCGCAGAAACTGTACACCTTTGCTGCCAGGCCGTAAAGCACGCGCAAAACAAGCCTTACCAGCGCCAAAATAACAACGTTTAAATATCATATTCATAACTTGCCACTGAATTCTTTAACTCACTCAGAAGCTATAAATAATCTAATATTCAAAATCTTGAAGTCTCAAATAAATTCTAAAACTAAAAGACCCAGGAAAATACTTTTGATTACAAATCCACCTTAAATTTCCACCTGCTTTTTTCTTAATGTTCAGTTATTTTTTTAACTTAAACATCCATATCAGATTATAACAATTTTTTTTTACGCATATTACAGCTCCCCAAAATAATTTATAACACACAATGTATCAGCATCATCAACTCATCTAACAATCTAATAGCCAGATCTCCATTCCATCTCTCATCTGAAATTTTCATTATCCAGTTCTTCGATTCCCTGAAATCTTATTTCAATCCAATGGTGAGCCAAAATCTCATCAACTTTAAACCTCTATATCTTAATGAAAATATCCATCCAAACCTCAAAATTTTTCTCCATTCACCACAAAAACTTTCTCCTTAGAATGAAAAAATCCCCATCCAAAGTGACTATTAATTAACAAGATTTGGACTTTAGAGCGCTCCGAGCTCTGGGCACCATAGAATCTCAACGTCAACGTACCTTTCACTATATAAGCAAGGAAGCAATCGAAAATACAGGGGAGGGGTAGTCAGACTACATTGAAGAGTACCCACAATTTATTTTGGTGACAAGTTGCTTACACTAAAAACAAGAAAAAACAAGAGAAATACTAAATGTTTGTTTTTCAATTTCCTGCTTTATGCACGAACTTGCATGTTGGGGAAAAGAAAGACAGCATGTAGTTAATAGCAGCGATCTTTTATTTTCGGTGTTCGATATGCTTTTCATCAATAACAGTGCACATCTCGACTCTTATTTTTATTTCACATGCCTCATTTTGTAACTATTAAGGTAACCACGCTAAATTACCTATTTTATTGTGTTCACTTTTCTGGAAACAGATATGACGTTCCTGATGTTGTTACATAATACATGAATTTCGATGTGATTCTTATATCAGCGAGATGTGGGTTGATTTCATTGGTACGATCATATACAATTATATAAATCGGTTTTCAAACACACCTTATAGATATGTTGTGCTTGAGTATTTAGACCATGGTCCTTTCGAATCATGCAGATCGCATGCACCACAACGCTGAACAATGACAGCTGTTACAATTTGGTCAATAAGAAGAATGTTTTCCTTTCTCACATATTTTAACATCAAGGGTTTCAAAAAAATCAGTAAATACAAACGTAGTTTAATACTGTCTGTTCTAAACATTATTGTACACAAGATGTATTTTCATTATGTGGTGTTCAAAATTTTTGACATCTACAACTTTGCAGTTTGACTTTTTACTATTTTACCATTTTGGAATGGGTGCGCTAACATTGCTGTTGTGTAAATAACGTCAGATTGGTGCTTGTAATTTATCTAGACCAAATTACTCTTTCTGGACACAAGTTTAAATTTAATAGTTTTCACCGATCCTCAAGTTAAAGTAGAGAGGAGGATTTTAAAAGACACCCTGTTTGTACACTCATTGCCATAAGCTTTTGGGTATCAAGAAACAGTTGTCAGAATAGAATGAAATTTTACTTACTTAAATTACAATTCACATATGATAAGTGATTACAAAAGCAAAAGCAAATTGATGATATTTTATGGTAGGAAAAAATTGAAAATGAATGGACGCTTTGGCACTGCCAAACGCCACCGCTTGCAGCGCCGCGCTGGCAAGGCAGCACACGCAGCCACGCCACCGCTGCATTTACTGCCGCTGCGCTTCGACGCCCTTTCCGCCACCGCTGGCTCCCGTCGCGTAAAGTAGCAAGCAAGAAAAAAAAGCCACGCACGCGCCCGCGCCGCAGCGCACGCGCAAACACACCTTCCGCCGTGCCAGCGCCGCGCCACAGCGCGTAAACGCGGCTGCCGCAGCACCACACTTGCCGCTACATTTACGCTGGCAAAGCAGCATTGCTGTTGCCAGCCCGCCCGCTGGCGCGACTGCAAAAGGGCGACTTGATGGAGTAGGTATCAATGGCTGACCATGGGGCGTCGGCTTTGCTGGCTTCGTATCCTTCAACCAGACGCTTTACCGTGGTACGGGCTGTTGCCAGAGTACCGGTAGGGTGCCGTCTGTATGGATGGTGGACAAGTAGGACGATTAGCTATGGTAAAACGTGTGGTATGATGTGATGATCTTTACTCAGTTGTCGTGCAGTTGGCGTCCTGATCCTGATGTCGATGTAACAGACCTCTCTGTCACTAGTTCCATGCATCCTCATTGAGTGGAACTTATTTCTAGGTGGTGCAGGCTGTTCTGACGACTGTCAGTTTCTACATCCCTAAGAATCTTCCCTCTCAAATTCTGATAGCTGCTCTATTGTCTCCGATGGCGGCATGGCAAACTGTAGTTAAAAGCGTCCTCTTCAGCAGAATAAATACATGCAAATAGGCTCTGTTTATATAATCCTGGAGACATCCAACACATTCTAGTGGTGTGTACCTTATTACATTTGCATTTCTATTTACAGATCTACCCTACTTACATATCATCATGCTAAGTCTCGTTACAATCCCACTCATACTTCTTTATTTCCACAAGACGACACATATATATATATATAACCATATATATATATATATATATATATATATATATATATATATATATATATATACGCTCCTGTCCATAAATATGAAGAGATAATACTTAAAAATTAAAGACCAAGTTTCAGAAACAAACAAGACTTATTCTGTACCTGTTTAAAATTAGAAAAAACAAAGAGTCTAATGAAAGCCTATTGACTTATTCATTGTTAACAAAGGTACGAACAAAAAATGGTGAATATTTGATGCAATTTCTTAAAAACTAAGTTTTGCTCCCCTGAAATTACAAAAATATCTTCCTTGCAAAAACTTGCAATTATAATTTGTTTGATGGTTATGCCTTGTATGTCTCCCCAGACCAGTAAAATGATCCATTATAAAACTTGGGGTATGCTGGGTATCAATTATCAGTTATCTTAGGGAAGAGTTATACGCCTTGGCAGTGCACTCTGAGTTCAGTACGTATTGGAGGCGGTTGACGGGCTGCAACTCTTCAGCCAAGTTGTCCGCACAGGCTCTATCAGGTTCAGTGTGTGTGAGATTTTTTTAATCCCATTCCATACTCAGTTAGAAGCGTTCGTTTGCATGTGGAGGACAGGCGTTGTCGTTTATAAACACTTCGTCATGTACCGGTGGTGATCCCCTCAACAAACGTATGTCTTGTTTCCGAGATAATGTCGATAAATTTTTGTTGTCATGGTTTATGGTTGACATGCAGTCTGTTCTAAGCCCAATATGGTACCACCCCCAAGCAAACAATCCATAACCATCATGCACTGTCTTGTTCAATGTCTGTTTTTTGTTTACCTGATATTCTTCAAATGTGAGAGGATGGCCCGGGATGGATAATTCATTTGGTCATACAGGAAGAGTATTGCAGAGCTCAGTACATACATATGATCTTCTGCACATAGTCTGTAGTACTGTGAAGTAAAGACCTGTACTAATAAGTCTACGACAGCTGCATTATTTTGGGTTTAAAAATAGAGATGGCTTTTGGGAATCGGTTTCTAAGGATACTTCCATCTGGTGGGCCCATTCCAGTGGACGATAAATTCTACATAAGAATTGCACATGCGTTTCATTATTCATATTCGTTTGTATTTGAGACGTGGCTTTAAGAACACATTAGAGACATTTTACTTCTTGGCCATTCTTTATACATTTCTCTTGCATCGATTTGTTACGTAATATAAATAATGATGGCGTATGTATTTCCATGTTGTTGAGTATTATAATGCAATAAATTCTACAGTGCGGTTCTGAATAATCTTAATTGCGGATACAGAGTGCATATACCATAGTTATCTTTGATGGTTACATGAGTTGAACTTGCCGAGTTGTATTCAAAATTGACAATTACGTTTTTTATTTTCTTACGAACACAAATTACAGATACATGCAGGTAGACCGAAAAGAAGCGACGTTGGTTGAGGCCATTAACATAAAATATGCGCTTTAATTAAACTGCCTTCAGGTAGCTAATGGGATTTTATTAATGAACAAATCCGAAATCACCTCTTACCGTTGCCAGGCAAAAGGGTTTTTCCCTGTCTCCTTTTGAGTCAGTGGTTTTCTTGCAGTCGAATCATTCCTCAGACGTACTTTTCTTTAGTTGGAATCTTTTAAACCAATTTGCATATTACCACTGGGCAAAGTTTGTAAATTCGCCACCTGTGTTTATAAACACTGTGATGCAGTACATGATGATTTTTCCTACACGTACGTATTCTCAAATTCTTTGAGAGATGAAAGCCGGACTCTATGGTTTATAGGTGAATCATTTTCAAGCTATTCTGTTGTCTGAACTTTTACTGACATTTTGTATTAAAGTTGACTTTACTGATTCAATTATACAAAAATTTTGTAATCTGTTACATAATATTATAAATTCTTGTTCTACTGGTTATGAGTCCTATAAAATCAATGATATACTTAAAGGTACGATCTCTTTTAGATGTATAAAGTTCAGCCAACTTTTAATTTTTTTCATGTTTCTTTCACGTAAACCATTCTTTGGTACGATGAATTTTTTAATAGGTGTGTTGAGGTAGAATATAAGTTTTCTTCATAGATCTTCGTCACTGACATAAGCAGACATGTGAACATCTCTTGCCACATCACGAATGATTCAAAATTCCAGTGCCTCCTGTACACAAGTAATTCTCAAACCTGCATGCGTTTGTACCAAGTATGTAGTTCTTTACATGTCTTCATTTCGATCCTTCTCCGGTGATGACCCACCTCTAAGCTGGATGGAACGCACGACGGCAGCATAGAGTAATCAGCTCTGATCTCTACATTTCTTGCCGTTGCGCAATTGTTGTCAGCATTTCCTGGTGATCGGTATAGTAAAGCTATCGAATGGAAAACCGTCTTCCACGCCTCATAAAGATTTATGCTCAGTGGAGAGATCCGCGACAGCCGGAAAGTGTTTGACACCGTAAGATAATCACTTTCATATGCTGTACGTGTCGAATAGCCATTATCTTGCTGAAAAAAATGAGTAATTTCTGCAAAAGGAACGGTGATAAAACAGATTATCAGAGATGTCAGGCATTGCCGCCGTACGTAATTGTACTCAATGACGACAAAAGGTCCGGCTATCCACGGAAATGACACTGATTCCCTTAACTCTGGAACGAGGCCTGCGTGGCATTATGTGAAAACAGGATCGGCAGCTACCTGCGTCTGCAAGACACGCCTCGTGAGTCGTCAGGGACGTTGGAAGCTGGTTTAAACGCATCAATTTTACGCCGTTTAAGTTCAATGTGCATAGAAATTTTTTCTTGAGCAGCATCGTGAACTTAAGTGCCGTTTTTTGTTGCAGTGCTTGAATGTCGTTTCCTCCAGAGAACGAAAGAATCCGCTTTTATAATAATCGTTGTGAGAACACGGCACAACCGGTAGAGCATCGTATTTGAGGCAAGGAATGGAACTTTAATTATGCGCATTTAACAAATGCTGTTAAAGCCAAAACGTCGTCAAAGCCTGGGAACTGTTAAAGATTATTTTATTTACTCAAATTGCTGGTATTTATACCAATTTACCAATCTAACACATACCCTTCTGAACAAACATATAACTAAAATGGTACCGAAAACGTAACGCCGATGTTTTTTCCTTCACCGTAGATTTTTTTAAGGTAAAGTTTCTTAAAAAATCGTTTAGCATTAAAGAAATGCCGTTTGTTTGTTTAAAAGAACGTAAATCTATAGATACATTGTGCCTTCGTTGCAGCATATTTGCGGCCAGAGAATTCATTTGCAAAATTTGAAAATACACGAAATTCTTAAAAGTCTGGTAAGTTTAAGACATACCATCTACAAATTATTTATGGCCATTATTTAGAAACCTTAAATTTTAGCTTCTGCCCTTTTAAGGTTTATCAATTTAAAATAATACCTGCTTGTTTTGTATTGTCACATCATAATACATATGGCAGATTTTAACATATGCTTAAATCAATACAGACTTTATATTTTAATAGAGGGTATGTTTTCTTTTATGTAGAAAACTCAGTTTTAAACACAAATTCATGGTACCATTGCTTAATTTTTAATAATCCAAATTCTGCAAATGAATTGAGTTCAATCATTCTTTTCAAGGTTTTTATTATTTTTAGATTTGAAATCATTTCATTTACGATTATGAATGGCAGCAAAAAATCACGTCTGCATGAACAATTCTTTGATTTTAAAGGAATTTGATATACCGGATACCTCAATTACCAGTTTATTGCTTTTCTTTGACCGGTTCTGTTCAATAGACGACCCTCACACATGTTCCATTATTAAGTAGAAAGTGCTTACGGAGGTACGATAACTGTTTAATTTCATAAATCTGAATACAAGGTCACCAGACCTCCCACGTTCTGCATTTTTTTTATAGGTTATCTCAATGATAGTTTCAGAGAAGTCACAAGCATCGATGTTTAAAATAAATCTGCTGGAAGAAATCAGATTCAATAACTCCCGTATTGCAGGCGTCAAAACGTTTCGACGTTTATGTTTGCATTGAAAATGGTACATTGAGACAACTTCAACATTGTTTGTAAGGGGTAAAACAATGCAAAAGACTTTGAATTCCAAGTGGTTTTCATCAAATTATAACAATTAAAGTAACTTGGTGCCGTCTCCATTCCACCATTTCTCACAAATGGTACAACCAATTCAACGGTGAACGATTATCCTCCATAAAACTGAATTCCGACTATTCATACTTCGATTCATTTGAAAGGTTTCCATATCCATCAAGAATTTGTGGCCTTCAAACTTCAAAGATCTTAAATTGATCATATATATAAGCAGGTAAAGCTTTTAAATTGTGCAAAATAATGGCCTCCTGTTTAAGTGCCTACGTCAGGTGACTTATTGGCCAATCCGTTTGAAAATGTTGCTTTAATTGTTAAAATAAAAATAAAGTGCAGGGAAATTGTTGCTCCGTTTGTCAATCATGGTACGAAAACGTTTAAGCAAAATTACATTTATAGTTCATCCGTTATCAGCCGCAAAAGTAAAATAATGCTTTTAAATGTACAACAGTACGGAGAAAAAAATGTTTTTTTCTGTAAGCACCACGGTATAGCCAGGAGG
>BMAW01034088.1:16418-35163 GCA_019974015.1 Nephila pilipes
CAGCATCGCATCAACTCATCTAACAGCCAATCTAATAGCCAGATCTCCATTCCATCTCTCATCTGAAATTTTTCGACTATCGGTTCTTCGATTCCTAAAGTACTTATTTCGTCCAATAGATGGAGCCAAAATCTCACAAATTTTTAAGGCAATAAAGTTTCAGAAACAGAAAAAACGAGACTTATTCATAATACCTGTTTAAAGAAATTAGAAAAAACAAGAAGTCTATTGAAAGCCTATTGACTTATTCATTAACAAAAGGTACAGAACAAAAAAATGGTGAATATTTGATACCATTCATAAAAACTAAGATTTTTGCTCCCTAGAGCAATTACAAAAAAATATCTTCCTTACAAAAACTTACCATTATATAGTTGGTTTGATAGTTAATACCTTGTATGTCTCCCAGACAATGAAATACAGTCCGTACAAAGCTTAGGTATGCTGAGTATCAAATTATCGAGATTATCTTAGGGAAGATTACTCCACTTAGCAAGCAGTGCACTCTGAAGTTCTGGTACACATGTAGTAGGCGGTTGACGGGCTGCAACTCTTCAGCCAAGTTTGTCCCGCACAGGCTCTATCGGATTCAAGTCATGTGAGATTGCTGTCCATTCCATACTCAGATTGAAAGCATTCGTTTACAATGTTTGCATGTGGAGAACAGGCGTTGTCATTTATAAACACTAAATCTGCACCCATGCCGTCCCTAAACAAACGTATATATTGTTCCAGAATAATGTCCCGATAAATTTTGTTGTCATGGTTATGATTTGAGCATGTTCATCTGTTCTAAAGCCCAATATAATTCCACCCCAAACAAGCAATCCTGCTCCATCGTACCTGTCTTGTTCAATGATGTTGTTTTGGTGGTAGCGTGTACCTGATATTCTTCATGTGAAAGTCCTACTTGAATCAGACTCAACATTAAACCTGGACTCATAGGAAAATATTGCAGAAGCTCAAGTACATGCACTGTAAAGTCTTCTGTACTGCAAAGTCTGTAAAGTACTGTAAAGTACGACCTGTACTGTAAAGTCTACTGACATTTCCATCATTATTTTGGAATCGTTGCTAAAGCTTAGAGATGAAACTTTGGGAGATCCCAAGTTCCTAGGATACTTCCATCTGAGTGAGCCCACATTCCAGGCGGACGATAATTCTACCACATAAGAAATCGTACACATGCGTTTTCTGTGTCATAACTATTCGTTTGTGACACAGAATGGCTTACAGAACGCATTAGAACAATTTTACTTCTTTGCTTCCATTCTTTATATACATTTCTCTTACACTTTTATCATTGTTACGTAATATCGTCGTCATCTGATGGCGTATGTAATTTCCATGTTATTCTTGATGATATGTGCAATAATTCTACAGGTGTGATTCTGAATAATCCTTAATTTATGGATATGAGTGCATATATAGTTATGTGATGGTTACATGAGTTGAACTTCTTCAAATTATTAGTCAAAGTTAGACAAGTACACATTTTATTTTTCACTTACGAACACAATTACTAGATACATGCAGGTAGGACAAAAGAAACGACGTTGGACAGTATGACATTAACATAAAAATATAGAATAGCTTTAATTAACTGCCTTCGAGTAGTAATAGGATGCATGTCAATATTAATTAAAATCCAAAATCCACCTCCTTGCAGTTGTGGGCAAAAAGTTTTTCCCTGTCTCCTTGCAGTCGATCAGCTTTCTGATCGCGTCTGACCGCAGCGGCATCAGATAGTCGGCGCTCGCTCCAACCATACACTCGGTCATTCTGACATTGGTTTTGACCTCAAAACCTCAACGGTTTTTCCATCATCAGATATTACCTAAAAAGAAAAAAGAAAAAGAAAAACACACAAAAATATGGTATGGTACATAAACTCTTTACAGTTTTATGTCGGAAGACCAAGGCTTCATATGGTCTGAAGCTGAAGAGGTGTGACTAGGTGCTTCATGGTGTCCCACTTTTTCTACTTCGAACCGGTCTTTTCCTTTGCTTGCCAAATTCATTACGGACCAAAACACTTTAGTCTAAGCTTTAGACCACTTCCAAACTGAGTGCGCTGTATGGTTATTAGGTCATTTACATTGTATACGCGTGCCTTTTCCTTTTTCTTGTTGTATGACTTTCTGTTCTCTTTCTTTATTTTTAGGATATTCTTCCTTGCTTCTTCTCTGATTTCTTCCTGATTTTTCATTAAAATATCTGTTTCTTCTTTCTTGAAAATTTCTGTAATCTTCAGGTTCTCTCTATTTCCCATTTTGATACCAGTGAGGAGCTCAAGAGGTGAATTTTTCTACTTCTACACGTAGTGCTGTTCAAGATCCTTTGTACATCCTCATCTTCACTTGTACCACTAGTTGGATCTTCCAATGACAATTTTGCCAGTACTGGAACCAAAGTTTTGTAAATTCTTTCCACCTGTCCATTTCCTCTCGAAGCACCAGCTGTGGTCAATACATGATGATTTTTCTCTTGCATGCAGTATTCTCCAAATTCTTTAGAGATGAAAGCCGGACCTCTATCGGTTATAATTCTGAATCGATTTTCGAAAGCTACTTCCTGTTGTCTCAATTTCTGCAATGCATTTTGTATTAAAGTTGACTTTACTGGATACAATTATACAAATTTTGTAAATGTAAATTTTGTAAACTATGATTATAATTCTTGTTCTGGGACCGCAAAGGTCCTATAAAATCGACATGATATATACTTAAAGGTACGATCTCTTTAGATGTAGGGTTCAATAAACTTTCATTTTTTTTCCATGTTTTCTTTCACATAAAATACATTGTACACAGTTTGCGATGATTTTTAATAGATTGTGTTTTGAGGTAGGAATATAAAAGTTTTTCTTCAACAGATCTTCCGTCACTGACACTCAACAGACACTGTGGAGTGTCTCTTGCTATGCACATCACGAATGATTTCAAATTCCAGTGCCTCCTGTACTACAAGTAATTCTCGACCACCGTCGCATTTGTACAGTATGTCGTTCTTTACCACGTACTCTTCATTCAGTCCTTCTCCGGTGTTGACCCACCTCTAGCCTGGATGCAAGTTGCCACACGACGTGGCATAGAGTGATAAAGCTCCCTGATGGTCTCCTACGGTATTTCTTGCCAAATTTGCTGCAATTGTTATCAACATTCCCTGGTAGAATGTTGATAACAATTGAAGCAATGATGGGAAGGCAGTCGCCTTCCCATACCTCAGACAAGCTCGATTGGAGAGAGATCTGGCTGGCCAAGGAAGTGTTTGACACCCCGTAAGATAGCTCATAGCAACGTATGCCGTATGTAGTCATGCATTATCTTGCTGAAAAATAAGGCCAGGGTACTACTGCAAAAGGAACGGTAGTAAAACAGGTCTCAGAATGTCGTCGACGTACCACTGTGCAGTAAATGTGCCTCTAATGACGACCAAAGGAGTCCGGCTATCCACGGAAATGACACCCCAGACCATAACTCCTGGTTGAGGGCCTGTGTGGCGTGCAATAGTGAAAGCAGGATCGGCAAGCTGCCCTGGCCGTCTCTAGACACGCCTCCGATGATCGTCAGGACACAGTTGGAAGCTGGATTCATTACCATCATTTGCATGTTAGGTCCAAATGTCTTTGCATATGAAATTTCTTTCTTGGTGTGTCGTGTTTTTTTCCGTTGACATTTTGTTGTAGAGTGTTTTTGAACATTTTTCCTCAACGAGAACATGAAAAAATCCGCTTTTTATATCAATCGTTGTGAAGACTTTAGCTTTGCTCAAATGATCTAAAACATCGTCTATTTGAGGCTTAGGGAATGAATCGTTAATTATCTTTTTATTTAACTGCCTAAAATCTTTGTTAAATAAAAATTTGATAAATAAAAACTATAAGACCAATTACAAAGATTATTTTGTGTTACTCAAATTGTTGGTGTTTATATAATTCATAATCTATACTTATGTCTCACTCTCTGTTTAGAAACAATATATTAAAATAAGTTAGAAAACAATGTTTGTATATAAATAATTTTTTCATTATAGTTAGATTTTTTTTAAATTAAAGTTTCTTAAAAACAGTAAAATTTAAAGCATTAAAAATATAGATTTGTTTAGTTTAAAAAGAACGTCTGAAATATTATTAATTACAAAATATAGATAAATTGTGTCTTCGATTGCAAAGCATATTTCTTTTCAAATTTGGAAATGGAGAGAGTCATTTGCAAATTTATAAAATACACCGAATTCTTAAAAGCTACAAAGATCTGCAAATCAATTTCAGACATACTAATCTCTAAATTAAGTTACATAGTAAATTAATTAAGAAATGTATAAATTTTTAACTATACTGCTTTACAGGTTTATCAATTTAAAATAGTACCTGCTTGTTTTTTGTATTATCCACATCTATAATACATGTAGCAAGATTTTCAGCATTATTACTTATTCAATACGTTTATATTTAATATGAAGGTATCGTTTTTTCTTTTTATGTACGAAAACTCGTTTTTAAACACAAATTCGCGTGAACACCATTAGCAATTTTTAATCCGATTCTGCGCAAATGAATTGAGTTAATCGTGGGCTTCTTTCAAGGTTTTTATTATTTTTTAGATTTGAAAGCTCATTTCGTACGATTATGAATGGCAACAATAAAAATCGTCTGCATGAACTAATTCTTTGATTTTAAAGAATTCCGAAATGTACCAGGATATAATTCGAGTTTTATTGCTTTCTTTGACATACAGGACCGTTATTGCTGGTTTCAGCAAGACGGAGCCACTCCACACATGTTAAACCAAACAATGAAAGTGCTTACGGAATTTTTTGATAACTGTTTAATTTCTATAGGCCTCTGACTACCAAGGTCACCAGACCTCCCCACGTTAAATTTTTTTATGGGGTTATCTCAAAGATAGGGTTTTCCAGAGAAGTCCTGCAAGCATCGATATTTAAAACAAATCATAACTGAAGAAATCTCGTCAATAACTCCAATATTATTGCAAAGAGCGTCAAAAAACTTGGTTCGACGTGTTTATGTTTGCATTGAAAATGGTGGTGAACATTTTCAGCATTTGTTGTAAAGAACGACAATGTAAATTTTTTAATTAAATTAGGTTTTTCCAAAATAAAATTATAATAGAATTAAGTAACATGGTGCGTCTTCGTTTCTGTTTTACCTCACAAATAAATTTGTAACAGTTCAACAGTGTAGGAAATTGTCTCTCACACTTAAACAAGTTTCATACTATTATACTTCAGTGTTAGAAAAGTTTCCATATCCATCAAATTTAATGGTAATGAGAAAAACTAAAGGGTACTCTTTTAAATTGATCACTATGTATAATGAGTAGAACTTTCATTAATGTAAAAATGACATATCGATGCCAAAGTATACAAAATGGAACGCTTATTAACCAAACATTTGAAAATATTTGCTTGAAAATTGTAAAACAAAATAAAGTGTAGGGAAATTAGTTGCTCGTTTAATCATAGGTGCAGAAAACGTTAGCGAAATTACATTTATAGTTCATTGTTATTAAGCCATAAAAAGTAAATAATACTTTTAACTGTACAATAACTGCAGAGAAAAAAATGGGTTTCTTTTTCGATGAAAGCATACATACGGTGTGGCAAGGTTTATGCAATGGAAGGCCCCGAAGAGATAATTAGAAATTGTATTTATAAGGGAAAAAAATGTTTCAAGGAGAAACATTTAAGTGAATTTATAGTTTAGAAAAATGTTACACCTTCAATCGAATAATAAAGAATATTTTAATTTTGTAGCGAGTGACATGAGTGCGTGGAATCTTGAATGAAGATTAGAAAATGAAAAGATCATGGTTTTATATTGGGTTCAGTTCACAGCACGTGGACATATATCACAATAATAGTTATAACGGATACATATAAGACATATACACAACACGCAACATACATACACACTCACAACAACAACAACTACAGGTTGGGAAGAAGTCTTTCTTTCTCAACGTCACCACAGGTGGCGTTAGCAGTTCAGTTAAAGTTATAGTCATGGGGGCTGTTACAATTTTAAATAAATTCATCGCCTAGTGTAGCTGAATTACTATGAAACAATTCAACTTCGAATAAGAGGGTTTAGTTCACCTAAGAAGATAATGTGTATATCAATAGCAAAGATACAAATATTTAAAGATAAATTATGGGCAGTCTTTTTGCAGATATTTCTTATATTTTACCGAAATAGAATATCATTTGGTTAAATCTCTTTATCATTTCTAAATTTGGACCACATAAGTAGATAATTTTCAGCCCTCTAAAAACTCACTGATTTTATTTTTCGGTGTCTAAGTTAAAGAATTTTGATAAATAAGTAGACCTTAATACAAAGATGATTTTCTGTGATAGAAATTAATAGTGTTTATACCTTCATAAGCTTACTTACTTTTAATACTACTTATAAATAATATATATCATAAGTAATTTGGAAACAATTTTATGTATATAAATAATTTTTGTCAATATGTACATATCGTTTTTGAAAAATTTAACTTTCATAACGACAGTCAAAATAAAATAAAATAAAAAATTCTATGCAAAATTTTGCAAAGAATAGATTAAGCCACCTATGTTACGCTTTTTTTAAAATAATTATTATAAAATTACGCAGTTAAACATAATTAATGTAAACGATGAAATATTGAGAAATGGGCAATAGTAAACTTTTCTCATATAGAAATTAAAGGAAATGATAAATCATTAATTTGAATATTATATCAGCTAAATGTAATTAAATTAAAGCAAACGATAAATTTTTAAGTTCAATATATTTAAGCTAAATGTAATTAAAATTGAAGCAAAAGATAAGGAATGAAAAATGATCTGGTATGCCAAAAGTGATCTACCTAAAACAATAGCTCCTTGGGTGGCTAATTACAATTAAAGCAAACAATAAGAAATTGAAACTCTTAAGAATTATAGATTTCTAATTCGTTTTATTCAAAAAGTACCTATGAAACATTATTATAGATGTAATAAAAATCAATTGCATCTTCGATCACAATTCATTTTTTCTTGAACCTAAAAGTGGAAAGAGTCAACTGCGGATTTATAAAATGAACGGAGTTTTTAAATAATACAAAAATCTCTCTTTGGATATCAATTCCGTGCAGTCAATGTAAAAGTCTAGATATGTTTAAAATAGATCACAAGTATATTTTCTAAAAAAAATTCGTAATATTAATTTGTTAATATGACCTATTTGTAAAATATAGAAAATAATAAAAAGAAAGAAATGTATTAATTTTTAACAATAGTATATGCAACGTGCATTTATATGAATATGACATATCATTATGTATGTGAAAATTCTGTACAAGCTTAAAGATGAAAAAGCCTTTCTGCTTTTATTAACAAGTTTCAGAACTACTTTAAAAAATTAAATTTCGCCTTTTATACGTGAAACAATATTTCAATCTATCATAAATCGATATTTATTGATGTTTTTTCCTCGCTTCATTTGGTATTTACGATCGATAACACTCTACATCCCACACAATAGAAATACTTTGTCGTAAATTCACGCATTTTCTTTCCTCGAATACATGACACTTTTTCTTAACTATTTAATTTGAGATACTTTATAATTTACAATGAAGTACGAAAGGTTGTTGATATAATACGTAGTCTTATTTGGGATATTTTATCAAAATTTTTAAAGACGCATAAATTCGAGATAAAAGAATGTTTATGAAATCAGAAAAATAAATATTACTTAGATCAGTTAGACCAACATGAATCAACAAATTTTCAATATTCTGCACTAAAATGATATGACTATGTATTAAACGAAAAACTTATTTCGAATCTTTTAAATATCTTTACGTTTCATTCAAAGGCAGACCAAAATGAAATCTCTTATTTTACGGAAATCGACTTCACAATCGATAAACCATAATAACGTTCAGACTTTGCCTATAATCCAATCAACTCATTCCCTTTCAAAAATCAAGCCTATCGGATTACCAACACTCTTGTTCTGTTTTCTCTGTTGGACTGGACTTTACGAAGAATCAAATAAAAATGTGTGTCATCGGATATCAACCGTTCTCTTCAAGATAATTTTGATTTCTGTGAACATAGATATATGGATAACGCATTCAGTAATAATAAATTTTGAAATATTAACAAATATTTTAGCCTACCACAGCGCCTATATATTATCCGCAGGAACGTGGTATGTTATATATTTGAAAAGGAAGCATTTAAAAATCTTGTTGAGCAGATTCGAAGAAATATATCCAAATAAAAGGGGAGGAAAAATAAATTGTCTTACACTTATATTATTCTGCAATTATGTTCTTTTTTCTATAATCTTGACAATGTACACGATTGAAGTTGGCGCTAAATTTCATTCATATGGGTATGAAATAACCAATAAATATGTTCGAAATATCTTCTTGTCCTTCAAGAATTTTCTGTACATTCTGTTATACCCAACAACCGTCAATTTAATAGCTTTATTATATTCTATATTGTGTCTGTGTTCCAGCTCTGTTATCAAACAACTAAATGAGGAAATCTTGTGTTGTCCAGCCGAAACATTTGGGTCTTCGAAGCGATTCGAGATACTCAAACGTAAAGCCAAAATCGACGAAACTCTAAGCTGCTTTGAGGATATTTTTTCAAAGCCGTCTTTTTTCATCCTCATTGCTAATTTATTTATTTGTTTCAGCACTCTTTTCTTATACTTGCGTCGGAATGAGCGGAGAGTTTCTTCCTTATTATATTGTGAATGGGCATTTTATGGACTTAATTCTTTCGGATGCTTAATTCTTTTTTTGTGGGTTGCAGGAGAAATACCAATTAATGATCGGAAATTCAGAGAAATCTTTTTTCAAAAAACACAAAATAGAATATTCTCTACTGAAACTCCTGAAGAACTTCGAATGGAAAAATGGTTATTAGACAAACCTGAATTTGTTTTAACTGGATGGGATATTCTTTCGTTTAGGAGAAATACGGTTTTCGCTATATTTGGAACACTGATTACATATACCTTACTGATCCTCAGCAAATAGGACCAACTATATGCTGAAAAATTGTCTTATTTTATTATGTGTTTCTATTTAAAGATTTTTAAGACTGTTTGATCAGAAAATTCGAATAATTTTTTCCTGCTGTAAAACGCATGAATGGCGTGCAAAACAACAATATAACACTGAATTAGTTGAGAAAAAATATTTTTCTTTATTATTTTAATGCATTATTCTCATTATACTTGATCCAAGTGTAATGTTCTAGATAATTAGGGTTAATACTCGTGTTACTTTTATTTTATATAAGAGTCATATGTGATTACATAACGACTTAAGCCTGTCAAATATTTACAGAATTGAATGAAGTATTTGTAAAAATATCACTCCTCCTTTAAACCTTAAACAAAAATTTTAAATAAAGACACGTAATATTTCACTTTGATATATAAAAGCATTCAACATAAATAAGGCCTTTATTCTTAGTGTTTTCTTTAACAATCAATATATTAAATTCTACAATAGAAAATGCTTACATTTCTGAAAGATAAGCACTTATGGTGGTATTAAATGTTTTCAAAAAGCATACTTCGAGGCCCATAATACGTTTTTCATGAACTGAAGTAATATTTGAAGTGGGATCTTTCGCGTTTTAGACAATCTAAATTAAATTTCTTAAGCCTAATAAATATTTTACGAACTTAAAATATTCATAATATGATACTTTCTAATGTGTTTTATATTAAGTCATTCTGAAAACATTGCATCTTACTAAAAATTAAGGAAAATCAAATTACTTTTACCAATGATAATGCATTCGAACATTTTCTGATATTAAATGCATCTTCTCAAATGTTATATGGGATCCTGTTTATAATAACATATTTTTTATGAAAATTAATTCCATCATTTAAGCGATTCACAAAAATAGTCCGTATCGTCAGTTTCATTGTTTTATGTAGCATATTTGGCCCATGTCAGATAAGAACAGGTAATAAGGTTTGCTAAGTTCAAGCATGCAAGAAGATGTGCAAAATATATCTTCGTAGCCGCCCATAAACAGCAGATGCTTAAGATCTTGCTGACGTTCAAGTATCTAAGACTCTTCGTGTGTCCTTTAGAGAACCATGAAAGCATCATCTGATCAGATCATTCTCACGAATACGCAAGTATTCCTCAGGGTAAAGTTGCAAAATACCAGTCATGCCCAGGTGGAGTTTTCATAAAGTTGGTTAAACTTCATCTGTGTAGATGAAATTTATATGTAATTCAAAGCATTATCTAGAGGCAAATGACTATTTGAACTATCTTTGCCCAGAACATTTGCCTTCTCTTTGACACCTACGCCGACGAGAGGAGACATCCATTATTTATATTTGTAAAGAATAGCAAAAATATAGTAGCACCCATCTTGTGATTGATTTTCAAACGATTTTACAATAGATGTCCTTGACTGCTTGTCAAATTACAGAGATTTCTGTTATTAGTTTCTGTGTCATATGTTCTTAAATCTCTCTCGATAACGATAATTTCGCAATGAAAGACCGAACTCGAATTTGTATAAAGAAATTTAACTGATTGGAATCATTGGGAAAGACAATGACGGAGTGAACTTTGTTACCTCTGCTGCCATCGGTGAAACTCTGAATGGCATTTTTGGAATGTCGTTGACAATCTCGATGCAAGTTGTCGTATGCACTCAGGGACTTGAGTCTCTTTACAAATGTTCTATAACGTAGTCTCATGATTATGCATACATTTTAAAAACAACAAATTAAAAAAAAGAGCTGAAGTGACTATGGAAAGACTAAGCAATTAAACCGCGTAAAGAGTATATAAAGCATTCGAGGTTATAATTAAGAGTATGGTACTTATATAAAGAAAGCAATTTCCAGAGAAAATGAATTGTATGGAAAACCTCGTTTTTCTGAGGAATATGTAAACAAAAGTAGAATTTTAAAAAGATATTATCCTCACACATCAAATTCCTTCTCTCCTATATTTTAATTATTTAATTATATTCAAGTGTAAAGAAAACGAAAATCGGGGCTCTTTACAAAGAACTCTCACAATCATAAGCTAAGTTTTCATAAAGCATAAGAGTTTACTTTCGTTGAAAATAACAATGTATTGTAAGAATGATTTAACTCAATTTTGAGAGAGAATTCATTATTTTACCAAGGAAATCAGCATTTTCATTATATTATGTGAAACATTAAAGTCGGTGAAAACTTTTAGTGGAATGGTACATTTAAAAGGTCTTAGCACAATTACACCTTATATATATATAATATATAAGATATTTATATATATATATCACCTCTGTTACATAACTGCACAAATACACAATTTCTTTTGTAATTATCGGTCGTTAATATCACTAAAACACATATTTGAACAACGAATCTGATATTTCAAAAATATCAAATGAAAAATCTAAGCTGGAAATTTCGTAATATCATTAGAGTTTTCAATTTATTTGTGCAACAACTCCTCTATCTAAAACAGTTAAGAGGATTTCTTATATTCCTATCAAAATGCATGTAAAAAAGCAATCTTATATTTCTACTTCATTAAATTACAATTCGGTTTTTTTAATGCCATTTTTAAAGAATGCTTATTTGAATCTTAATTATGTGTATATATTTATGAAAGCTGGATTATGTCTTTTGATTATACTATATAAGAGCTCAAATGATTAGATATTTGACTAAATGCTGATGTGAAAGATCAATGTCATGATTTACAGTAGCATTTGGAATTAAATGTATGTATATTTTTTTGTAGATTTAATCTTTACAGAAATACAAATCATTGAATATAATTCTTTGAGCTATAGCTTAAACATATTTAACTCTTGGGGAGAAAAAATGGGTTAACTCTAAATAAATTAATCAAATTCAGTAAATAATTTTTCCTTCAATTTATATATTTGTTATCGTTGCCTCTCCGGGAAAGAATTTAAAGAATGGAATCTATTGGCATACACCTTACCTCTCTTGTAATTAATTTAATATTCGAAGTGGAAGACGTTAATGAATATCCTGTTCAATATTTTTTTCAAAGTGACTATTTTGATTCATTTTATGTTCTTTTTTTTAATCGTACAGAAATTTATTTTAATATTTTTGAATCATGTTTTTCAATCTTGAGGTGTTAATTTTTTGATAACAAAACTTTTCAGGTTTCAGTTTATAACTAAAGTATAATATTTGCTATTGAAAAACACATGTGAAATATATTCAAATTCTTCTGAATACTGTATGGTTTATGAGAATTTCTGTTATTTCATTATTTTGGGAATTAGTGAAATACTTTTTATTAGCAGTGATACAAGGGTCGTTCAGTAAGTCCTTAGAAATTCCAAGAAATGGTGCTCGCAACATCGAAAATGTTTTGTTTTTAGTCAGCATCATGACTCACTAGACAGCTATTAAGTCTATGTTACTGGTACTCACGATCATGATGCCTTTCGCACCTGAAAAATCAGAATAGTAGTGATCGACCTAGGGTCACTGCAGATTGGGAGGACAAAGTGATTCTCAGATCATCTGTCACAGCGCCTCAATTCATCGTTACCAACTATCAGACGTGCGACCCATGTACGAGTTTCCACCATGACCATTCACAGTAGGCTGATACAGCGAAATTACAGTGGTGCTTAGCTCTATCAAGTTGGAAGGATACAGACTGGGGACGTATAGTGTTTAGTGAGCTTCCTACTGTGTCGTGAAGATCATCGAAGACGTGTCTGGAGACGCCCAGGACAGCATGCCGATCCTGCTTTCCTTATTACACGCCACATAGGCCCTCAATCAGAAGTTATAGTTTGGGCTGTCATTTCCCTTGATAGCCCGGACCCCTTTGGTCGTCATTAGAGGAGCACTTATAGCACAGCGGGACGTAATTCGGAGACCTGTTTTGCTACCCTGCAGTACCCTGGCCTTATTTTTCAGCAAGATAATGCCAGACCACATACTGACCAATGAACTGTCTTACTGCTTGGCAAACACTTACTTGGCCAGCCTGATCTCTCTCCAATCGAGCATGTCTGGGATACGATGGGAAGGTGACTGCTTCGACCAGGGAATGTTGATGACTGACAATTGGAGCAATTTGGTAAGAAATACCGCAGGAGAGCATCAGGGAGCTTTATAGCTCTATGCCACGTCGTGTGGCAGCTTGCATCCAGGCTAGAGGTGGGTCAACGTCTTATTGAGTTCGTTACTTTATAATTATGTAACTCTGAAATCAATCAATCAATTTTTCTGAAATGCTGATCATTTTTTGTTTTGTACATAATTTTCCTATGCGTCAATTTTTGTCTCCATCAAGCTTCTTCTTCTTGGTGCATCGTTGTTTTTTTTTTTTTTTTTTTTGTTATAGAGTGTAGAATCAGGAGCAGATTTAATATCTGCCTTAAGTTTGGTAATTGCAATGTCTACTTTCTCATGAAAAAATGTGGATCAAAATAAGAGAAATGGGCAGTTCCAGAAGAGAAACAGTTGTAATAAAATCAACTTCAATATTATAATGCAAGATCATCTAAATAAGCTAAAGCATCCATCTGTCAGCTCTGTTATTAATAGACAGTGGATTTCATTTGAAATTCACCTATTTTTGAACTGTGTTGCAGAATAAATAAACTAAGAAGAGAACATACCATCTTACTATTTCTTTGAGTAAATTCCCATTCCATGAAATCGCAACTCAAGTCAAAATGTCAAATAATAATTTATGACATTCTTTCACTTTACATGATTGATATAAGGGGAGGGATCCTAGTACATTGTTTAAATTTCCGTGGAGACAGATTGCTAGATATACATTGCTTGGCATTCCTTCATCACAATCAAGTTTTCACCAGTGTCTTAAATATATATCAAATCAGGCCTCATTGTCCCCAGCCTCGCATACAATTAAAGAATTATAACTTGACCGATGAAATAGCGAAAGAAAACAAACAAACAAACATTTGTGGAATCTTTAATCGTTAATGGATCAAAGAATGTTGCAAGAATTATTATCAAAACATAAAACAGAAAAGAATTAACTTTTCTCATACTTTTCCTAATCGTACTTTCTAAAATTCTATTTTACAATTTAGAATTTGTGAAAAAAAATATAATTCATAGTTTATCTTTTATTTCCTGTAATCCTTCATTTATAAAACTCTTCACTATGAACGGAATATAAAATACAGTGTACAAATTCTTTTGAAGTGGTTAATATATTCCATTTAGTAAATAAGACAGCAGTAAAAACACGAAATTTCTCAAAGGCAATTGAAACCTCTACAAAAAAATCACTGCTATTTCTTTTATAATCTTAACTACACACATTAACTTTAATACGTTCTATAGTTTTACAGTACTTTAAAAATTTACAAATGGACATAAATTACTATTATATTCAATACTCTCTTATATACGTTGGAACAATATTAAAATAAAATAAAAATAAATAATAATAAAAAAAAACCATCCTTATTAGAAGCAAGCATTTAGTGCCCAAATGATACAGAAATAAGGATTTTTTTACTTTGTTAACTTTATGTAATCATCATATAAGTTATATCTTATATTTGTAAGTTCAATTTAATTTCTCAAAAAATAATAAGAGAATATACGTAGATTATGACTCTAAAAGGCTCTCTTAGAACTTCAACATAAAAGATCATGTAATGCATATTTAGTATTTTAAACATTTTGGTCATAACAATTTTTATATATAAATGGAATACATTTATTAAATAATAATAACAAAATTGTAATGTTTGGTTGTGGTTCGAAGATATAGTGAAATGAGTTACGACTTTTAAAACTTAACAAAACTTTATTTTAGGATAAAAAAGGCTTGTTGCACTATAAGGGAGGCCTAATTTACTGCTCCCATCTACAATAACCTTCTACTGCAGTCACAAAACTCTTTTTTCACTCCTCACGGGTGGTACTGCCAGCGCCGCGTAGCGTAGGACCTGAATCATTAATCGGAGTGGACGGGAACACTACAAAAATGTTTTTACAGCATCACTACATTTTAAATTAATTCACACAATCTTTTCTGAACTTGACAGATTTTTTCCCCCTTCTTCTAAAGTTTTATTAATTTAAATACGTAACTTTTGTGCATTTAAAAGCAGTTTATATTTTCAAAACAACTAACCACACAGATTTATATCTAACAATTGCTGTGATAAATCTTTATTTTACTACACAAAAAAATCAATACATAATTTTAATGTTACACATATTTATTTCTTGTAACAGTAGGAATATTTACAAAGAATTTTCTTTGATTAAAAATAAATAAATAAAGTGTAATAAATAACGTCTAATGATCCATTACACACTGGTATTCTCTTTGATAAAAACGTTGTTTATTCAATAATTAGATATTAATTCTTCTACAATTTGTACATATCAATTTTTAAATGGATTATAATTAAAACTGAAGCTTGCTTTCTTAAAAACTGCAAATATTTTATTCAAAATGTGTGACCTTTTCTTATCAGTTGACCATAAGAGCAGTGTAGGTGACCAATGCTCCAATCACAGTAAATATAGTGCTTCTTCGGTAAGGAAGAATATCCCATCCATTGAATACGAAGTTAGGTTTGTCGAATAACCATCTTTCAAGTCTCGGTTCTTCCGGAGTGGTAGCCAAAAACATTCTCAGTTTCGCTTTTCTATGAAACGAACCTTTGAATTTCTGATCCATAACTGTAACCCTTCCAGCAATCCACAAAATTGCCACAAAGCATCCCATAGAATCCGTTGCATACAACGCCCATTCGATATATGTCACAACACTGATATCATGATTATCTAAATACAGACTCAATACACTAGCGCAAGTAGAAACATTTGAAATAATGATGAAAAAAGATGGTATCGAAAAGATATCTTGAATGTCGTCTAAAATGTCATCAATTTCAGACTTCTCTTTAATCATCTCGAGTTGCTTTGAAGTAATGAAATTAACTGGAGAACATTCCGTTATGTCTTCGGTATGATAACGAATCATCGCACAGACATAGACACAAAATAAACAAAATAATAAAGCAATTATGTTGTTCAACATTGGGAATGTAAGGCTATAAAGAAAGTTTTTTGTGATCACGATCAGAAACAACACTCGAGAGTCCTTAATTCGATACCCGTATACGAAAAGTGTTGATTCGTTTTTTAATGATGTAAGGGCTGTTGTTATTGATAATACAAATGGAATGCAGCACATGATTACAACTAAAACGTTTGTTCTCCTCTCATGTAATGTCAAACATTGCTTTTGAAGTTTTTGTAACAATTCTCAGAGTTGCTTTCGCTTCAAATACGTGACATACCAGGTTGCTAATCCCAAAGCGTATGTAGTAAGATGGGCTAAAAAGGAAACTAATTTTATAGAATCTTTTCGTGTTAATATTATAGCCCAATTGTCTACGCTTACGAAAATCAAAATTATCTTGAAACTTATTGATATTATTCGACTGCACAAGTTGTTATCCATTTCGCCGACGAACCCTATCCAACTTAAAATTTTGTATAGTAAATGAGGAGTTTTATTTAGGATATTATTTGAAAGCGAAGAAGAAGACTGATTTTCAGACGCCAATCTTATTTTTGGTGGAAATTGAACTTTTGATTTCACATTTCGAGTAATTAATGACATACTTTTTATATGTAATGTGTTCTGTCTCAAAAGGAATAGCTTATTTTACGGGGGAAAAGCTCAGCAGTTTCATTTATTTTTAATGGAATCGTTCATATTTCAAATAGCAGCTCTTAGTTTTCTTCTCTCCTAAAGGAGAAACTCTTTTGATTTTATACTAATAAAATTATATTTTAATACAATTTAATAGCAATAATTGAAAGTAAATAAATATTATAAAATTCATCTAAATTCTTAGAGTTCACAAATTTAAATCATATTGACTTCTTACGATTACATTTTCGAATTTTTGGAGAAGTCTTTTCAAGTTTTATTTCAGAACTGAATGGAAAGTACCATTTTCAACCGTTCTAAACTATACAAAGCAGTCATAAGTGAATTTTTTTAAATGTTTTTACAACTTTTTATTATATAATGTTCCAGGATTCATTAAAAAGTTTGTCCTTAAATTTATCCAAGGACATTTTGTCTTTCTAACAAAAAAAAATATTCCCTACACAAATGAAGAGATCGATTCACGATAATCGAAAGTAGTTCTTTTCTTGGGTATATTTTATAGATTTAGCACTAAAACAATCTTTCATACTCACAAATATCACGTGTATTATCTTTTATAAATCGATTCTCTCTGGCATTGAACTGCATAGTCATTAAGGAAACTATTAAATGAGTTTAGTAGATCGATTTTCTTTCCTTCTAGAAACCATTAAAATTGCATATTAAAGTATAAACGAAGAATTCGTTCTAAAAAAACTAATAGATGCATAGTACTTAATTAAATAGAATCTATTGGCAGTCAGTATATCAATATACTTGATAATATTTTGACGTATTCGTAATATTAAATTAAGGAACTGAAAGGAAACACTTTCACAAATTTTCTATATGCCATCACTAGTCAAAAAAATTGTGAAATTATTTAAATTAATTCAATAGAGAAAACATTAGTATTATTTTATATATTCATCCATTATGCTTTACTTTCCTTTTTTTAAAAAATATTTTTCGTTTTAAAGTCAACGTTGTACTTGTTAATCGTGATATTAATTAGATTTATTTTTGATGCGTTATATCTTTCTTGATGTTTCAAGAAATTTATTTTCAAGCATTTATTTTCCTTTTTATCCAAATGTATATAATTAGAAATATAAGTACTTTAAGAGTCAGAGGAATTCAAAGTAATATATAGAAAATATACCTTACATGAACGGGAAAGACTGTTATATTTCTGGACCTTCTGAAGGCTGTTATCCATCTTGGCCATTGATTCTTAAATTTAATGCATATCCTTTTCTATTCGAATTGTCTCCAGATGTTGAATCTAAGTCGGAGGAACACATAAGAAATCAGAAGTATATGGAAGTCTTAGAATTAATTATGCATCATTTATAAGAATGTATTCTTATAATCTTTGTGTTTTAGAATTTACTCAAAATTAATATTCTTCTTTAAGATGTAAAACTCTCTACATGGCTTGTGTTATATGTTAATAACTAAAAGGAAAAAATAATTTTATTAAAAAGTGTTGTTTTAATTCAATCTGAAAACATTTAGTGGATCTGTTGAAGACTGATTTATTGCTAGAACTTATAATATCTCTTAACTCTAACAAATTTTATGCTTAAGCAATTAAATAGTTTTTGAGATGCTAAGTAAACCTATAAAATAAGAAGAAAATGTTAATTAAGCAGCGGGAATAAATTCGCACAATATAATTTAAACATTGTTTGCAATGTCTGAAAAAAGTTTTCGTGTTTTACCTTCAAATAATTTTCAATCAAAGGAAAACAGAAAGATTTATACGTAATCAACTATACTAAACTAAAGAAAATTTACATCATAATGCCTTAAGAATTATTTCTTACATTTTTTACATACTGAACGTATGTACAAATGGCACCTCGTCTGGACAAATGGCACCTCGAAACAGACGCACAAGTCGGAGGATAATATAACAAATTCCGGTAAATGACCCGCTGTTGAAAATATGGAGCACAGTTCGTCCATTCATCGTAATGCCTCTCCTCACAAGCACTCCACGACCACCCCAATGAACACTTTCCTTG
>BMAW01034088.1:35263-47626 GCA_019974015.1 Nephila pilipes
TATCAATTGGCGCTGATAATCGTTGCTCAGATTGAAACGACTCTCATCAGTTAACAGAACGTGACTCATTGATGAGATATCCAGCCTTTGTGTTTTTGACACCACTATAAGCAGTGCCACCGATGGGTTGCTGTTAATGGGATGCAGCATTCGAAACGACAGAAAAATAGGCCACATTTATGCAAACGTCTGACCACAGTAAACCGTGATGCCTTTTGTCCTCTTGCATCATGTATATGCTGAGCAATGTTGTCCAATGTCTGGTTATGGTCTTATTTTGCTTGCAGAACAATATACCGGTCATCACTTACAGTAGTTTTCCTCACCCCACCATAGCAAACATTTTTTACAGCTGTACCAGTCATTTGAAAGGCTTTCTCAGATTTCGAAACTACACTTTTGTCAATTCTAAATTCTCGCATAACGCTCCTCAAACTACGTCCTTCTTCAAGCTTGCCGACCTTTCTACCACGTGTAGAGGCCTTTTTGGTGTCTTTGAAGATTTCTTGTAGCCATTACAAACGTATGATTTCAGTTTCACTTGCAAGGAATGTCTGGTAAGGCATCCATCTTTCTTCTATTTAAGTTGAATTGCTGTTGAACGGGAGAACTTCATGCGTTCGTGTGCACTCTGATCTCAAAATATTGATAATTGCATATACAGCACCTTCCTATTAAGTTGTCTTTTCACTGTACTTGTTTCAAAAAACTCTTTTCAATAATTTCGTGGCTGAATGTTGAAAAACTCATTCGTTGCTTAAGTTTTGCACTCTAGTATATATATATATATATATATATAATTGTAAGAAGTGTCAGTATAATAGCGGTGGACAAATTTCAAAAAATATTTATGTGAGAATTAATCAAAATAGACATAATACAAAACGTAGTGATATAAAAATTAACCATCATTTGAGATAAGTCATTTTAATATAACTAAAGTTGAAGATGTTGAAATATATATATATATATATATATTATAAAAACCACTATTTTTAGTAAAACCACTATTTTCGGTACTATAATACTATTTATCCGGATTTAGTTAATGTAAGGTACTTTAATAGAACTACATTGCAAATCCGAAAAAGAAAAATTAGAAGTCTTGGATAGAAAAGAAAAAAAATAATTAAAATTAAGATACGGTATTTTAATAGTAACTTCAAAACTCTAATGAATAAAAAGGTTTCGTCCACTCAGGAAAATAATTCTCCTTTTCATCATTAGCTGTGATACAGAAATTTTAAAATTTGTCATGGGAAGATGTTTTACAGTTATTCCTGAGATTTTACCCTAATAGAATATTATTTGATTAGATTTCTTTGTCACTTCTAAATTTGGTAGAAATAAATAAATTATTTTCATGTCACTGAAAATTCTCTAATTTCCTTTCTCGGGGTCTAAGTAAAGAATTTTTGTACATGAGAAGACTCTTACCTGATAGACCAGACTCTAAATACAAATGTAATTTTGTGTTATTGAAACTGAACGTGTTTTTATTTTAGTAATAAGCAGTATTTACTTTTATAGTTCTACTTATTTCTAATATATATTACAAATAATCTTTAAAAACAATTTTTATATATAAATAACTTTTACAATACGTATATATTCTTAAAAACAATTAAACGTCCATAAAGAGCACAAAAAGAGAAACTTTAAAAATGATAGATTTCGTATTCGTTTCATTCAAAAATGGCTTATAAAGCATTATATTGCATGTAATAAGAATCAATTGCCTTTTCGATCGCAACTCATTTTTTTTTCTAGACTTATAAAGAGGTAAGAGTCCATTAAGGGTTTTGTAAAATGAAATTCGATCCTAAAAATCTGAATACTCTAAATTAGATCACAAAAAAAAATTTCTGAAAATTTTGATATTTTTAATTTGCTATTGTGATCCTTTTGTAAAATATTGAAAATTACAAAAATAAATACATAAATATGCTAATTTTTAATAATAGTATATGCAACGTACATTGATATGAAAATGACATATCAATGTTGATTGTGAAAATTCTTTTCAGGTTCAATGATAAAAAGGCATTTCTACTTTCATAAAAAAATTCAAAACTACTTTAAAAAAATTAAATTTCGCCTTTTATACGTGAAACAAAGTACTATTACAATCTATCGTAAATACTGCATTATTTATGATTATGAAAAGACACGCACGAACTTTATGCGGTCGATAACGTTCTACTTTACACATCATAGAATACTTTTATCGATAGTTCAAGCGTTTTTTCCACAAACACATGACAATTTTTCTAATTAATGTAATTTGAGATCATTTTGAATTTACAATGAGGTCTAAAATGTTGTCGACAGAGTACGTAATCTTAAGTGGGTTTATATATCAAAATGTGTAAAGATACATATATTCGAGCGAGAAAAAATGTTTATGCAGTCAGAAATATAAATATTGTTTATATCATTTAAATCACTTTGAGTCAAGAAATTTTCGATTTCTGCAATAAAATGAAATGACTATGATTTAAACGACCAACTGATTTCTATACTTTTATATATCTTTACGTTTTATTGAAAGTTGGACCAAAATGAAGTCTCTTATTTTACGGAAATCGACTTCTCAATCGGTAAACAATATTCAGACTTTGCCTACCAACCAATCAACTCATTCGCAATCAAAAAATAACCTTCTCGGATTACCGACATTCTTGTACTGTTTTCTTTGTTGGACTGGCCTTTATGAAGAATCAAATAAAAACGTCTGTCATCGGATATCAACAATTATCTTCAAAATAATTTTGGTTTCCGTAAATATAGATGTATGGGTAATGTATTCAATTGTAATCGATTTGAATTCATTACCAAATATTTTAGCCTATTTTAGTGCCTATATGTTATCTGCGGGTGCGTGGTATGCTATATATTTGAAAAGGAAACATTTAAAATTCCTTTTGATTAGATTCCGAGTATATCCAACTAAAAGTGGAGGTAAAATAAATTGTTTTATACTTTTATTATTCTGTACCTATGTTCTCCTTTCGATCATCTTGACGATATTCACGAATGAAGTTGGAGCTACTTTTTATTCATACGGCTATGAATTAACCAGTAAATATGTTCGAAGCATCTTTTTGTTTTTCAAGAATTTTCTGTACGTTCTGATATACCCAATTACCGTCAATTTAATAGCTTTATTATATTCTGTATTGTGTTTGTGTTCCAGCTCTGTTATTAAACAAATAAATGAGGAAATTTTGTGTTGTCCAGCCGAAACATTTGGGCCTTCGAAGCGATTTGAGATACTCAAACGTAAAGCCAAAATCGACGAAACTCTTAGCACCTTTGAAGATATTTTTTCAAAGCCGTCTTTTTTTATCCTAATTGCTAATTTATTCATTTGTTTCAGCACTCTTTTCTTATATTTGAGTCGGAATGAGCGGAAAGTTACTTCCTTATTATATTGTGAATGGGCATTTTATGGACTTAATTCTTTCGGATGCTTAATTATTTTTCTATGGGTTGCAGGAGAAATACCAATTAATGATCGCAAATTCAGAGAAATCTTTTTTCAAAAAACACAAAATAGAATATTCTCTACTGAAACTCCTGAAGAACTTCGAATGGAAAAATGGTCATTGGACAAGCCCGACTTTGTTTTAACTGGATGGGATATTCTTTCGTTTAGAAGAAGCACGGTTTTTGCTATATTTGGAACACTGATTACATATACCTTACTGATCCTTAGCAAATAGGACCAACTATATGCTGAAAAATTGTCTTATTTTATTATGTGTCTCTATGTAAAGATTTTTATGACTATTTGATCAAAAATTTCGCATTGTTTTTACTGCTATAAAAAAAATAAGTGGTGTCCAAAATTAGACTAAAACACTGAGTAAGTTATGAGAATATATCTTTTCATTATTTTTATGTATTATTTTGATTATACATGATCCAAGTATAATGCTCCGAATAATAAGGGTAAATTATTTATTCTCGTGATACTTTTGTTTCATATAACAAATTTGATTACATAACGAACTAAAAAAGGTAAAATATTTGCAGAATTGAATGAATTTGAATTTTATAAAATAAATTGTTCAAAATATTAGTGAAAATATCGCCCCCACTTTAAACCTCAATCAAAATCTTAAAATAAAGACACATAATATTTCATTTTGATGTATAAAGACATTCAACATGAATAAGGTAATTCTTAGTGTTATCTTTAATAATCAAGGTATTAAATTCTACAATAGAAAATGCGTACATTTCTGAAAGATGAGCACTTATGATGGCATTAAATGTTTTCAAAAGCATACTTAGAGGCATATAGTACATTTTTCTTTAACAGAAGTAACATTTGAGATGGGATGGTTCACGTTTTAGATAATCTAAATTAAATTTGTTAAACCTAATAAATATTTTTCGAAAGTAAAATATTCCCTATAAGACACTTTTATTTATTTGACGTCAATCTTTGTATAGTTTCCAACACTAATTGCTCTGTCTTTGTTATGCTTCTATAATGTGCTTTTGTCTTAAATTATTTTTACAACATTGCATCATACTAAAAATTAAGAAAAATCAAGATATTTTTTAACAATGATTAAACATAAATTGGAACTTTTTCTGAAAATAAATGAACCTTTTCATATGTTATATGTAATCCTGTTCAAATACTTTTGTTCCTGTGCATATACTTTCCTGTTCATATATATAATAATGTAATATAATTTTTATGAAAATTAATTCAATCAGTTAAACGATTCGGAAAGACCGTCTGTTTCATTTCCTTCATTGTTTTATGGAGCATATCTGGCCCATGTCAGATAAGAACAGATAAAAAGGTTTTTTTAAATTCAAGCATACAAGAAGATGTGCAAAAAATATCTTCACATATCCACCCATAAGCAAAATGTGGTTATGATCTTATGACTGTTCAAGTATTAAAGCTCTTCGTGTGTCCTTTACAGAACCATGAGAGCACATCGTCTGCTCAGATCTTTCTCTCGAAAATCCAAGCGTTCTGCTGAGTGAAGTTGCAAAATACCAGTCATGCCCAGGTGGGGTTGGTTAAACTTTACTCGTGTAGAGGAAATTTCTAAGTAGTTGAGATAGTTTTCCAGCGGGAAATGACTATTTGAACTATCTTTGCCCATAATATTTGCCTTCTCATTTTCACCTACGCCGAAGTGAGAAGATATCCATTACTTACATTCATAAAGAATAGCACCAATATAGAAGCACCCATCTTGTGACTGATTTTCAAAAGATTTCACAAATATTATAGAGGGTCATGACTGCTTGTCAAAATAAAGAGATTTTTCTTATTAGTTTCGGTATCAATTGTTCTTAAAGCTCCCTCGACAACGATATTCGCTGTGAAGGACCGAACACGGATTTGTATAGCAGAATTTAACCTATTTGCAATAATGGGTAAAGTATACAAAAGCGAAAATATTGACGGAGTGAACTTTGTTGCCAGTTTTGCCATTGGTGAAATTCTAGATCACATTTTTGTAATGTTATTGTCAACCTTGAGGGAAAGTACACAGGGATAAGTACTCATAACTATATACTCAGGGATAAGTGTCTCTTTACAAATTTGTATAACGTATTCTCATAATTAGGTGAACTTTTTAAATACGACAAAAGAAAAAGAAGAAAAAGGAACTGAAGTGACCCGTAAAGAGCAGATAAACCACTCGAGGTTGTAATTACGAGTATGGTACATATGTAAAGAAAGTAATTTCCGGTGAAAATGGATGGAAAATCTCGTTTTTCTGAGGAATATCTAACCAAAAATATAATTTTAAAAACATGTCATTCTTCACATAAAATCCCTTTCTACTATACTTTAGTCACTTATTAATATTGAAGTGTAAAGAAAACGATAACTGGAGCTCTTTAAAGAACTCTTTAGTTTTCATGAGGCATAAGAGTTCACTTTCGTTGAAAATAACACTGCTATTTTCGTATTATTTACGTGATACATTAAATTCGGCGAAAACTTTTAGTGGAATGACACATTTAAAACGTATTAGCACAATTACACCATGGAAGCTCTTTACTTCTGTTTCATAATTGCACAAATATACAATTTCTTTCGTAGTCATCGACCGTTAATATCACTAAAACACATATTTGAATAACGTTTCTGACATTTCAAAATTATCAAAAGAAAAATCTAAACAGGAAATTTTGTCACATTATAGTTTTCAATTTCTTTGTGCAACAAATCTGAAACATTTAAGAGTTTTTTTTTTATATCCTTCTCAAACACGTGTAAAAAAGTAGTCTCATACTTCTACTTCATTAAATAATTATTCGTTTTCTTTTATAATGCTATTTTGAAAGAACGTTTATTTGAATTTTAATTATGTGGATATATTTATGAACACTTGATAATGTTTTATGTGTGGATTATTCCTCATAGGAGTTCAAATGATTAGATCTTTGAATAAATATTTACGTGAAAGTATAATTTTATGATTTACAGTAGTATTTGAAAATAAATGTACGGATATTTATTTGTATATTTGATCTTTATAGAATTACAAAACACCGAACAAAATTCTTTGAGTTATAGCTCAAATATATTTAACTCTTGTAGTGAAAAAATGGGTTAACTCTAAATAAAATCATCAAATTAAATAAATAATTTTTCATTCAATTTATATATTTGATACCTTTGAATCTCTGGGAGAGAATTTAAAGAATGGAATCTATTGGCGTACACCTTACATCTCATGTAATTAATTTAATATTCGAAGTGGAAGATGTTAATAAATATCCTGTTCAAGATTTTTTCTAAGGTGACTGTTTTGATTCATTTTTTGTTCTCTTTACGATCATTCATAAATTTATTTTATTATTTTTGAATCATGTTTTTAAATCTTGAGGTGTTAATTTTTTGATAATAAAACTTTTCAGGTTTCAGTTTATAAGCATGTCAACAATTTACCTAAATGATGCCATCTGTCAAATACAAGTTACCACCCTCGTATCAAAGAGTAGAAAGTTTGAGAAAGAAAGCACACTTAAGAGGATTTCCCTATTTTTAAGACTGTCTTATGTTCAGTTTATTCACAAAGGAATAACTGTGATATACATTCTTTCACCTGGATTGATGCAAACAGGTGATGCAGCTTAATTGTTGATCAAAAAAGTTATGACATTAGTCTATCAGCATGTTTCTTTTTATTACTATTGAACTTTTTGTAATTTGAATTGCATATAATTACAACTCTTCGCCAAATATATGAAACAAGATGAGGTAAATTTGATGAAAGTGAGTATCCTTGTAATTAGATTCACAGTAGGAAACGTAAGAAGGTTGAATTAGAAATAGGAATTATTTTAACGCAATAATATAGAAAGGAATGAGAATAGAAATAAATGACTACAAATTGATGATTTGTGCATATTAAATAACGAGAATGATGCATTAAAACATTTTATTTTGAATTTATACATATTTACTTATTATCACTTCAATATGCACCTCACCTCTATCCCTGTAACTGCCCATGCGATGTCCATTGTCTGATGCAGTGTGAAATCTTTCTGCAGCTTCTTCAGACGCATGCCGCTTCTTCTTTTTCTTTCAAGCCTGAACGACTCAAATTTTCTTGTAATGTAGATTTCACAGGAAACTATAGAAGGCATGGACAAGAGATCCGAGAAAAGGAGATGGTTTAACACTGATACTTACTTGGCTAGAAACCTTTGACAGACGATGTGGAACTGCTCCCAAATTCGATCAGTCTTATTCTACATGAGTTCAGAAGAACAGTAGTAGTAGTATTGATTGATAGTTTATCTTCAAGAACCCAGTGAAGGCATACAATCCATGAATATCGAAAAAAACTATATATCTTTCTTTGCATTAAATTAGCTCATTCTGAGGGTTTTTTTTTGCTATCGATGAAGAGGGATCTTGTATGAGATTAGCTTCATGTCAGGATTATAAGTAAAAAGAACATGATTCATTGTAATTTAATATTCTTTCATTAAGTTTAGGTCATTTACAATGGCATTCAAAGTGCCAGTACATTTTTGTGAACTTCTTGTTGTTCAAACGCAAGGATTTTGCGCTATTTGGCACACTTTTTGCATGTTAAAATTGTTATGCAAATTTGCCGACGATCTCTTTGTCAATTTCTGTGCTTGCCACGTGATATTTAACAGGCACAGATCAAACCAAATTACCTATTTATTAGATATTGTCATCCGTTTTGACGTAGGGAGGGCACCTCGGTGTAAATCATCTTAAACGTCTTTTCGGTTATTTCTGAAAATGCTTAACTTCGGGATGTGTTATATTTTATACCACATATTTAGCATCAAAAATCTAGTGAAATATCTTTATTCCCATACATTTATTCCAATAGGTAGCTTATAGTGTTATTTACTTAAATTAGATGCATACAACCATGTAGAATGATTATAAAAATTATTGCTTTGACCTAATTAAAGTTCCAACAAGTGGTTGTTCTTATCCCTTACAGAAATACTGAAATGAATTGAAAATTTAAATTTCACAACCAACTACATGTTTGAAACTTTATAAAATAATGCTAGTTATTCAAAACAAAGTGTATAAAGTACTTCGTTTTATTATAAACTAGTGGTATATAAATTATACCACCCACACAGAGGTTTAGAACAACAGATGCAGCACTAAAATTTTCGAATGAGACTGATATGTATCTCATTTACTATTGATGAAAGATAGAGGTCAACATAAGTTATATGTGCCAGTGAGGCAAAAATCAGACTTATTCTTTCGAAGAAAAAATTAAAACAGGGAAAAAAAGTTCTTGTAAAGTTTTAGAAGAACAGATTTAGCCACCCATGTTGCTCTTTTTTTATAATTATTAAATGACTCAGTTAAATAAAAGAATTAAAAATGAAATAAAATATAGAGAAATGGACAACAGTAAACTTTCTGATATTAAATTAAAATACGAAACTGTAAATTAAATTGAATGCAGTTAAGATAACTGTAATTAAAATTAAAACTAACGATAAAAAATTGAAGTGATCTGGTTAGCCAAAATGTCACCTTAAATCAATAGCCCTTGGTGGTATAAAATTTATCAACGCTATGTGGACCCATGAAAAGACAACTAATAAAAGGTTGATAAAAAGGATTTTCTTAACTATTGCAAAAAAAAATGACAAAGCGAAGACGGAGGGAGAGCTTCATGGCATCTAAGATAGAACTGCTGGAGACAACAGTTAGTGGACTTAAGTTGATAGACATGAGATTTACAAACGATAATTGATTTAGTATAGTTAAGTATGAGGTAAAATAAATGATAAGCTCTGACATTTGAGGAACGACAGTAGGGGTTATTGCTCTATGATGGACGCTATCAAAGAATATGAGTAAACTAAGATGTAAATCATTGAAGAAAGTATTACAAAAGATTCAATACAGCAGTTACCGCTTGTAAGAAGAGCAGAACCTCAGCATTAGCACCTGATGGGAATTTGAAAGAAAAAAAACTATTCCTTTAAATTGAAAAGATCTAGGAATACAGCTTTGGAGATTAAAAGGAAAGGAAAATGAATTATATACATCCCATAAATACTTGGGTGAAAAAGGGTGACCTTTTTTTTTTTTTTTTTTTTGACACATCATTCCATACATATGTGAGAGGGTTTGTTTCGAAGCGAACAATTATACCTTTGGATTGCTGGTTTTTGATTTCTTACGGATCTACTCTACCTAATTTTATTTAAAAAATAGCTTTATAATCTAGTTTTAATTAATTTTAAATATATTATTTTAAAATATATATTATGGAACGGACCGATTTGAAATGGACATTACTGGCAATCAACCACTTTCTATTAGAAAATAGATGGCAAAAAAATATGAGTAAGAGAAATGTGAGAGAGCAGTTGTATAAATCAACCTCAATATTAGATGCAAATTCATATAAACAGTTCATCCATCTGTCAGCTCTGAAATTAATATCCAGAAGATTCCATCTCCTTGAAATGTTTCTTGATAGATAAATTAGATATAAACGAACATCCACTCTTTGTTTTTCTTGAGTAAAGCTATTCACGAATCGCAAATCAAGTCAAAGTATCAAATATGAATATATGTATTCCGGCTTGAAATTAGTACAGGGAAGATAAAGGTTGGTATTGCTTAAATATCAATGTATACAGATGAGTGATTGCTAGATATGTCATTGTCTTAGTGTTCACTATAAAAGTGATAACATTCCTTCCGCTAAGCTGAGTTTTCACCACGAGGTCAAAATTCATATCAATCAGGCCTTCATTGTCATATTCTATGATACTCGATATATCTATTTATTTAACAATTAGAGTGCCCTGAATTTCAAAATTATGACTTGTTTAGCCTACTATTTGGTTTGAACCATAAATAAATTGGAAACAACAACAACAAACAGAAAAACTAATAATGAGAAATTAAAAGCTAGAACTATCGAATGATTTTTTGTTTTTCTAAGAATTAAAATAACCAAACGCTTTTTCCTGCAAAAAAAAAAAGTGTATGATTTGTGTATTATTCTTTTTAAACAGAATTGTAACTATACAGCCTCATATACAATTGAAGAATAAACCAGCCATGAAATAAACTAAAGTGGAATCTTTACCGTTAATGATCAAAGAATGTTGTCAAAAATTTAACAAAAAAAAGAATTAACTTGGTTCCTACTTCTCCTGACGTCTTTCTTAGATTTGTATTTACACTCAGAAACTATTAAAAAAAAAATTATACTAAAAGTTTATCTTAAATTTTTAATCTCATTTATAAAATCCTGTCTACTATGAATGGTAAAAAATACAGATACAAATTCTTTTAGCGGTAAATATTCATTTAGTAAATAAACAACAGAAGAACACAAAATTTCTCAGATGCAATTAAAAAAAGCTACATTATTTCAATTATAATCTAACTAAACAAACGGCTGAGTTTTACATTCAATTAAAATCTGGAGTCATGCTAAATTAATTTTATCATCAGTAATTGTTATAAACGTTAGAACTATGTTAAAATACTAATAAACATTTTCTTCAATAACAAAAAAAGAAAAGAAAAGAAAGCAAGATCCTTGATGAGAAAAAAAATTTAGTGCCCAAAAATAGAAATATATATTTTTATTTACTTTGTTAACTTATGCAATTATCATATCAGTGCATGTTAGCATTTATTAGTTCAACCAATCTCTAAAAAGTAATAGAAGAGTATAAGAAATGCGTAAAAAAATTTTAGAACTTTAAACATAAAATATCGCTTAATGCATTTATTATTTAAATATTTTTGTCATAAAATTTTATATGTAAATGAGATAAATTTATATAATTATATACAAATGTTTTTACAGCAATGCAAAATTAAAAAATTAACTCACACAACTTTTCAATATTTGAATGATTTTTCTTTTTTCAACGTTTTGTTAATTTAAATAATATGTAGTCCTTTCTCGCATTTAGGATTAAATTACATTCTTTCAAAACGTCATAACCATAACAGATTTATATCTAAGATTGCCATGACAGATCTTTTACTTTTCTAGCAACAAATCACAAGGTTTAAATGTCATAATATTCATTCCTTGTAGAGAGAATATCATTAAAACTTTTTTCTTGATAAAAAAAATAATAAACTAAATAATGTCTAAATCCTCTATCAATTAGTATTTCTTTGATAAAATTTTGTTTATTCAATCTTCTGTTAGTAATTCTTTCAACAAAGATAAGTATATACACTTGCACCAATTTAATTAAAAACCGATGCTTATCACTTTCTGAAAAACTGCAAATGTTTTCAATTAAACTGCAACATTTTTTATTCAAAATGCGTGGATTTTTTTTTCTTATCAGTCGACTATACAGTGTAGGTGACCAATGCTCCAATCACAGCAAATATAGTGCTTCTTCGGTATGAAGAATATCCATCTTACTGAATACGAAGTTAGGTTTGTCGAATAACCATCTTTCGTTTGGTTCCTTCTGGAGTTGTAGCAAGAAACATCCTCGATTTCGCCTTTCTATGAAACGTTCCTTGAATTTCTGATCCATAATCAGTAACCCTTCCAGCAATCCACAAATTGGCAAGCATCCCATGGAATCCGTTGCATACAACGCCCATTCGATATATGTCAAAACACTGATATCATGATTATCTGGGCCACAGACTCAATACACTAGCGCAAGTAGAAACATAAAATAATGATGAAAAAAGATGGTATCGAAAAAGATATCTTGAATGTCGTTCTGTACGTCATCAATTTCAGACTTCTTGAATCATCTTGAGTTACTGAAGTAATGAAATTAATCAAGATTCCGTTATGTCTTCGTTAAGATAACGAATCATCGCACAGACATAGACACAAA
>BMAW01034088.1:47651-74525 GCA_019974015.1 Nephila pilipes
CAGCGTATGATATTTGCTATTAAAACTACATGTTTGAAATATCTTGAAATTTTTCTCTGATAGTAGATTTTATGAGATATTGTTTCACTATGTTTCGGGATTGGTAAATACTTTTAGTTAGCAGTACATACGAGGTCCATAAGTCCTAGAATTATCTAAGAAATGGTGACTGCAACATCGAAAATGTTTTGTTTTTAAGCATCAGTCTCTCACAATTTTAAAGTTCTTGTATGTATTCGGCTCATGATGCTACTCAAAAGATTCTTTGTCAAATTTTCAACGATGACATTCATCTTTTTTGGAAAAGATTCTCCAGAAGCAACCAAGTTTAGATTTTACTTGATTTCAGTGCAATGATGTAATCCAGGTCTCACTGATAACAACTCGACGTGAAGCAATCAAATTTTGGTTTGGCAGCAAATGATTATTAAATCAAACTATTTATGAATCAGAGTCAAATTGTTTCATCCAGTTCAAGCAGATGGCAGCACCCAAATAACAAATAATTACTAAATGATGCCATCTGTCAAATACAAGCCTTTTTTAACCACCTCGTATCAAAGAGTAGAAAGTTTGAGAATGGTGAAAGCACACAATTAAGAGGATTTCCATTTTTATGACTGTTCTTATGTTCAGTGTTTATTCAAAGGAATAACTGTGATATACCATTCTTTCACCGGTGATTGACAAACAGGTGAGCAAGCGTTAATTGTCTGATCAAAAAAGTTATGACATTAGTCTATCAGCATGTTTCTTTTTCATTATCATGAACTTTTTGATTTGAATTGCATATAATTACAACTCTTCGCCAAATATATGAAACAAGATGAGGTAAATTTGATGAAGTGTATGAGAAGTATTATGAACGTATGAATTAGAAATAGAATTATTTAACGCAATAATATAGAAAGGAATGAGAATAGAAATAAATGACTACAAATTGTTAGATGTGCAAATGGTGATTATTAAATAACAGAGAATGATGCATTAAAACTTCATTTTGAATTTATACATATTTACTTATTATCACTTCAATATGCACCCCTATCCTGTGCACGCATGCAATCGTCCATTGTCTGAGCAGTTTGGAATCTTTCTGCCAGTCTTTCAGTACGCCGCTGCTTTTCTTTTTCTTTCACAGCCTGAGCAAATTTTGTTCCTTGTAATGTAGATTCACAGTAGAACATGAGAGAAGCATGGCAGAGATCCGAGGAAAAGGGATGGTTTAACACTGATACTTGTACTTGGCTAGAAACCTTTGACAGACATGTGAATGCTTGCTTCAATTTCATCATTATCATGAGAAAGATAGTAGTAGTATTGATTGATAGTTTATCTTCAAGGAACCCAGTGAAGGCATACAATCCCATGAATATCAAAAAAAACTATTACTTTTGCATTACTATTAGCTCATTCTGAGGGTTTTTTTTTGCTATCATGAAGAGGGATCTTTTGTGCATGAATGGCTTCATTCAGGATTATAAGTAAAGAACATGATTCATCACGTAATTATTCTTTCATTAAGTTTAGGTCATTTACAATGGCATTCAAAGTAAGTAGTCAAACATTTTTGGAACTTCTTGTTGTTCAAACGCAAGGATTTTAGGTCGCATTGGCACACACTTTTTGCATGTTAAAATTGTTATGCAAATTTTCGTACGATTCTTTGTCAATTCTTGCTTCCACAAGTCCAATATTTAACGGAAGCAGATCAAACCAAATTACCTATTTATTAGATATTGTCATCCGTTTTGACGTAGAGGGCTACCCTAGGAATCATCTTAAACTCTTTTCGGTTATTTCTGAAAATGCTTAACCTTTCAGGGTGTGTTATATTTAACCACATATTTAGACGCTCTAAAACTCGTGAAATAATTCTTTATTCCCTACATTTATTCCAATATGGTAGCTTATAGTGTTATTACTTAAATTATAATGTACAAACCATGTAGAATGATTATAAAAATTATTGCTTTGATCTAATTAAAGTTCCTAACAAGTGGTTGTTCTTATCCCTTACAGAAATACTTTTTTGGAATGAATTGAAAATTTAAATTTACTCCAACCAACCTACATGTTTGAAACTTTTATAAATAATGCTAGTTATTCAAAAAAGAGTTTAAAAGTATCTCGTTTCATACTAAACTAAGTGGTATAAAATTATACCACCCACACAGAGGTTTGAACAACAGAGTAAGCACTAAAATTTTCGAATGAGACTGAATATGTACATTCATTTTACTATTGGTGAAAGATAGAGGTCGTAAACATAAGTTATAATGTGCCAGTGAGGAAAAATCAGACTTATCTTTCCGAAGAAAAAATTTTAAAAAGGAAAAAGCATCTATGTAAAGTTTTGTAGAACAGATTTAGCCACCACATGTTTGTTTTTTTATAATTATTAAATGACTCAGTTAAATAAAAGAATTAAAAATGAACATAAAATATAGAGAAATGGACAACAGTAAACTTTTGATATTAAATTGATAGGAAACTGTAAATTATTAAATTGAATGCAGTTAAGATAACTGTAATTAAAATTAAAAACTAACGATAAAAAATTGAAGCTGATCTGGTTAGCCAAAATACCTTAAATCAATAGCCCTTGGTGGCTAAAAAATTTATCAACGCTATGTGGACCCATGAAAAGACAACTAATAAAAGACAGGGGATAAAAAGGATTTCTTACCAAAACTATTAAATATAAAAATTAACAAAGAAAGACGGAGGGAGAGTCTTGATGGCACAAGATAGAACTAGCTGGATAGAATATGGACTCGTGGATAGCATGAATTTACAAAATATAATTGATTTAGATAGTGTTAAAGTATGAGATAAAATGACGATACCTCTGACATTTGAGGAAGCGACAGTAGGCATTGTCTAGCGATGGACGCTATCAAAGAATATAGTAACTAAGATGTAAATCATTGAAGAAAGGTATTACAAAAGATACTCAGCAAATAGTTACCGCTTGTAAGAAGAGTAGAACTCTCAGCTTAGCTACCTGATGGAATCTTAGAGAAAACAAAATGATTCCTTTAAATTGAAAAAGATCTAGAATACATGCTTTTCATAAAAAGAAAAGGAAAATGGAATTATATGAACATCCCATAAATACTGTCGAAATGGTGACCTTTTTTTCCTTTTTTTTCATTATGTCCATATCACAATGTGAGAGGTTTTTTCAGCGAACATTTACCTTGGAACGGTTGTTGACTTTCTACAGGATCTACTCTATTTAATTTTATTAAATAGCTTTATAATCAGTGTGCTGATAATTTTTTAAATATATTATTTTAAAATATTTTAAAAGAATGTGTGCACGAGGACTTTGATTTTGAAAAAAACTTGTTTAAAGAGTCTCCCTTCTGATGGATCAGAGCATCTTCAGAAGCAAGTGAGGAAGAAAATACCTTTTTTACAGTACATGCAATAAAAAATATGTCTTATTTTAATTAATATATACATTTCTACTAAATTTGGTTTATTAAGTTTATAATATAGTTTTACCATTGAAATTATGAAATCTTATATATAAAATGTGTTTCTTAAATTAATTAACACATTTTCAAACATTATCGCAAAAAAAAAAAAAAAAAAAAAAAAAAAAAATAGAAAAAACAACATCATAAAGTTCTGTTTTTTCTCTATAAGTGTTTCAGAACCTAGTATCAAAATTAACCAAAAAAACAATATATTTCTTTGAAAATATTTATTATTCCTTCGAAGGAATACGAAACAACGAGCGTACAAGACGTGTCCAGAGGATTTTATATTATATATACCTTGGTCTTAAAAATTGCGGAAATAAATAATAAATACTTTTTATTGTTTGCTATTATGTCCTTTAGCTGTGTTAACCTTTTCATATTCATTTAAATTTTAAACGAAAATTTAATGCTTTATATTTTCCACCCTTCAAAGGGTTAGCCACTTAAAAATGTTCAATTTTGATGTAAACACCATCTACTGACAGCTACTTCTTCAACAGAGGGCCACGGGCATAGGATTTACAGAGGACATCTGCCCTCAAAAAATTCTGAATCGAAAGGTTTACAAGCTTTAAGGCCATAAGGCTCCACGCATGCTTTTGAGCAATCAAACAGCTGCTTTGGTCGCTTGCGTTTTACTTGGTCGTAAATTTTACATATATCAATCAGGCCTGATTTGTCATATTCTTATGACACTGCATAAATCTTAATGGAGCATCCTAGGAGTGCGCTGAAAATGAGGACTTGTTGCTTCTTGGACTAATTCCTGGTTTGGGCTTACGATGAATGGAAATAACAACAACAAACAGAAGAACTAATGAGAAATTAAAAGCTAGAACTATCGAATGATTTTAGCTTTTCTAAGAATTAAAATTACGTTTTTTCCAAACAAAAAAACGTTTGTTTGTTGTTTTCATTTTAGAATTCTTTTAAACCAGGAATTGTAATTATACAGCTTTTAGTACAATTGAAGAATTACAAAACCAGCCAATGAAATAGCTGAAAAGGAGGATTCTTTACTGCTAATGGATCAAAGAATGGTGGAATTATTAATGCAATTTAACAAAAAAAAATTATCCTTGTCTAGTTACCTTTCTCCTGAAGCGTCTTTTCTGCAACGGTTTCATATCTTTTAGAATTTATGAAAAAAAACACTTAGTTTATCTTCCATTTCTTAATCCATTTATAAAACCTGTTTACTATGAACGGTAACAACAATATGTACAAATTTCTTTGAAGCGGTAACAGTTTCATTTAGTAAATACGTAGGAAAAACATGAAATTTCTCAAAATGGAATTGAAAACTCACAAAAAAAGAAACCTTGTGTATAAAATTTCACTTACCCATTCTATATTATCAACATGACCCAATTTTATATTAAATTAAAAAAAAATTCCATGTATAAGCAGAAATTACAAATTTAGAACTGTATTTTGTCATAAACGTTAGAACTATGTTGAAATACTAATAACATTTTCTTCTATAACAAAAAAAGGTCCCTTTATTGAAAACAAAAATTTAGTGCCCAAATAATATAGAAATAATATTTTTATTTACTGTAAGTAATTTTATGCAATTACCAGTATCAGCTGCATGTCATATCATTAGTTCAATTAAAATATCTCTCTATAAGTAATTAGAAGAGTATATGGAGATAATGGCCGTAAAAAAAATTTAGAACTTTAACATAAAATATCGGCTTCATATTTGTTATTTTAAATACTTTCGTCGTAAGAAAAATTTATATGTAAATGAGATAAATTTATATAATTATAACGAAATACTTTTACAGCACGCAAAATTAAAAAAATTAACTCACACAATCTTTCATGAATGATTTTCCTCTTTTTCGAACGTTTTATTAATTTTAAATAATATGTAGTCCTTCTCGCATTTAGGATTAAATTAATTTTTTCAAAACGTCTAACCATTAATAGATTTATATCTAACGATTGCCATGACAGATCTTTTACTTTTCTAAGCAACAAATCAACAAAGGTTTAAATGTCATACATATTCACTTGTAGAGAATATCATGTAAAACTTTTTTCTTTGATAAAAAAAATAATAAACAATAATGTCTAACATCCTCTCAGTTAATTAGTATTTTTTGATAAAATTTTTGTTATTCAATACTTCTCGTTAGTAATTCTTTCAAAACAGATAAGGCCAACCCTCTGAACGCAATGTAATAAACAAAATAATAAAGCAATTATGTTGTTCAACATTGGGAATGTAAGGCTATAAAGAAAGTTTTTTGTGATCACGATCAGAAACAACACTCGAGAGTCCTTAATTCGATACCCGTATACGAAAAGTGTTGATTCGTTTTTTAATGATGTAAGGGCTGTTGTTATTGATAATACAAATGGAATGCAGCACATAATTACAACTAAAACGTTTGTTCTCCTCTTATGTGATGTCAAACATTGATTTTGAAGTTTTTGTAGCAATTCCCAGAGTTGCTTTCGCTTCAAATACGTGACATACCAGGTTGCTAATGCCAAAGCATAGGTACTGAGATGAGCTAAAAAAGAAACTAATTTTATATAATCTTTTCTTGTTAATATTATAGCCCAATTGTCTACGTTTACGAAAATCAAAATTATTTTGAAACTTGCTGATATTATTCGAGTGCAAAAGCTGTTATCCACTTCACTTACGAACCCTATCCAACTCAAAATTTTATATAGTAAATATGGAGTTTCTTTTAGGATATTATTTGAAAGCGAAGAAGACCGATTTTCAGAAGATAATTTTATTTTCGGCGATAATTGGACCTTTGATTTCACATTTCGAGTTATTAATGGCATATTTTTATATATATTGTGTTCTGTCTGAAAAACAATAACTTTTCTTACTAGAAAAAGCTCAGCAGTGTCATTTATCTTTAGTGGAATCATTCATGTTTCAAATAACAGCTCTCAGTTTTCTTATCTAACTAAAGGAGAAACTCACTCGATTTTATACTGATAAAGTTACGTTCTAATACAAAATAATAGCAATGATTGAAAGTAAATAAATGTTGCAAAACTTATCTAAATTCTTAGAGCTCAGAAATCTAAAACAGGTTGACTTCTTACGTCTACATTTTCGAATTTTTTGAAAAAGTTTTGAACCAGTTTTATCTCAGAACTGAACTAAAAGCATCATTTTCAACCTTTCAAATTCGTACAAAATAGTGATAAATAATTTTTTTAATTTTTTTTTACAACTTTTCAATATATAGTATTCAAGGATGCATTAAAAGGTTTGTCCTTAGATTTATACAAGGACATATTGTCCTTCTAACAAAAAAAAATATACATATTCGCTACACAAATGAAGAGTTCGTTTTACGATAATCGAAAGTCGTTCTTTTCTTGGGTAGATTTTATAGATTTAGCACAAAAACACTCTCTTATAAACACAAATATCACGTGCATTAGCTTTTATAAATCGATTCACTCTGACATTGAACTGCATAGTCATTAAGGAAACTATTAAAAGAGTTTAGTTGATTGATTTTCTTTCCTTCTAGGAACCAATAAAATTACATATTAAATATAAACAAAGAATTGGTTTTAAAAAAACTATTAGATGCATAGTACTTAATTAAATAGATTCTATTGGCAGTCAGTATATCAATATACTTGATAATATTTTGACGTATTCCTGATATTAAATTAAGGAATTGAAAGGAAACACTTTCACAAATTTTCTATATGCCATCACTAGTCAAAAAGAATTGTGAAGTTATTTAAATTAAGTCAATAGAGAAAACATTTGCATTATTTTATACCTTCATCCACTATTCTTTACTTTCCTTTTTTTTAAGAAATATTTTTCGATTTAAAGTAAACGTTGTTTTTGTTAATCGTGATATTAATTAGATTTATTTTTGATGCATTATATCTTTCTTGATGATTCAAGATATTTAATTTCAAGCATTTATTTTCCTTTTTATCCAAATGCATATAATTAGAAATATAAGTACCTTAAGAGTCAGAGGAATTCAAAGTAATATATAGAAAATATACCTTACATGAACGGAAAAGACTGTTCAATTTCTGGACCTTCTGATGTCTGTTATCCATCTTGACCATTGATTCTTAAATTTAGTGCATATTATAACTCCCGATCGACCCGGGCGTCATCTTGTGCCATCACTAATTTCAAATATTAAATACTACGACACAAATAATTGCAGAACCACCAAAACAACTTTCACAATTTATTAGAATATATTTACTATGACACCAATAATTATGCTCTCCAGGTTAAGTTTCCTAACGTCTTAGTTCAACCCACCAATAATAATCTAACAGCCTCTTACCAATATCTTTTATCGACTGCAACTCCGAATCTGGAACAACTGCTGAAAATACTATATCGAATCCCTTTTCCGAGTAACCTTTACTCGCACCTCAATACTAGTCTGCAATTCCGCCTTCCTCTTATATAGCACTTAGACTTCACCTCCTCTCCTACAACGTCTCTCTGATCCTCCTTCATATACTCTACTCCTTCCGATGGAGTTTATATACTTCTCAATTCAACCGCTTCACTTCATTCCTAACTGCTTTACATATTAATGTTCTTCATCACGTTTCATTTTTGGTTGGGCAAAGGTTGTTTAGTGAAAGCAATCAATCTCAATTGAAAGTCCCCAAGTTTAGTGAAGAGAAACCGCGAATAGCCCAATGTCACAATATCTTTTTCTGTTCCAATTGTCTCCAGATGTTGAATCTAAGTCGGAGGAACATATAAGAAATCAGAGGAATATGGAAGTCTTAGAAAAGATGCATTAATTATGCATCATTTATAAGAATGTATTCTTACAATCTTTGTGTATTAGAATTTATTCAAGAATAATATTCTTCTTTAAGATACAAAACTCTCTACAGAGTTTGTGTTATATATATAAAATTATAGAAGAAAAAACTAATTTGATAAAAAAAACTTGCTCTAACATAATCTAAAATAATGTAGTGGATCTATTACTAACTGATTTATTCCTAGAATTGGTAATATTCTTTAACACCACAAATAAATTTTACGCTTAAGCAATTAATTTGTTTTTGTGACGCTAAGTAAACCAATGAAATAAAAAGAAAATCTTAATCAAGCAGTGGGAGTAAATTCGCATAATATAATTTAAGTATTGCTTCAAAGTCTTAAAAAAGTTTTCGTGTTTTACTTTGAAATAATTTGCGACCTATTGAAATCACAAAAATTTATACGTAATTAATTACACTAAACCATAGAAAATTCATATTAAAATATCTTAAGAGTTATTTCGAATTTGCAAGCTACATTTTAATTTTTTTTAAAGTTCTATTAAAATAATATAATCTCTAAAGTTTTAATCCTATAATAATCTGAAATACGTTAAAATATTAATGTAAATATTACTCTTTTAAATATATTCTTTGATTCTTTTGAGCATTTAAAGCTTAAAATCAATTTAGAAAATTAAATGTCATAATATCACGTCAATCTATATTAAACCATGTATCATGACGTAAAACGAGAAAATTGCGTTTTATTGATTTTTCTGATCTCATTTAGTTTTTATTGTCCAAGATTGTGAGTGTTGATAAATATTGACAATCATCGATGTTATTTTATTTCTTTAATAGAAAGGATAAAAATCAGTTAAAAAGATAGTAATATCAGGAAACTTTAATTTTCCTATGATCTTCAAAATTTCCTTGTTATGAAGCTGTATGAATAATACCTGAGTATGAAGGGAAATACTTAAGAACTTTAAACAACTTCTATTAATTGAGTACAACAGGAAACCAAGCAGCACTCCTCATTGAAATTTATCAATTTTTATATAGAAGTTATAGTATAGCTTATGGAATAAATTGCAGGTTGTAAATCAGTGTTTGAAAATCAGCAATAGTAATCCACTTAAGAGAATTGCAAGTATACGGCGTTCTAAAAAAACCTATGTTTTGGACTGATGTTTTGGACTGAATGTATTTAATAACAAAGGTTGCTTAAAGGTACCAAAACAAAATAACAATTACGTGCGAAAAAATTTTGGAAACATATTTGGAACATTTCAAGATGTTTTGGCGTGTGAAGAAAATCGCGATTCTTTTTCGATGAAGTCATATAAAATAATGCAATTTTTTAACCGGATAAGAAACTTATCTTTCAAGAGCTCTACTACTAAGTTGTCAGAAAATAATTTAAATATAGTCCCAGTATTCTTGACCTTGTTTCTTCGTTATGCTGGACTGCTTGGTAGATCAAATGGAAATATAAGTCGTTACATAGCATCTGTTATTTTCGCGATAATTATAATTCTTTCAAATGTGGATTTATTTAGAGTTTTTTGGTTTCAGATGGACGAACCTCTTGTAAAATATATAGTTGCCTATTTTTCCGCTTTTCTTCTGAGCGAAAGTGCATGGTATGCCATGCGTTTAAAAAGAATACAATTAGAAAATTTGTTAAAGAAATTAAAAGAAATACCTCTACATTTAAGCACTAGTAAAGTATATTATTTTGGATTTATATTATTATTCATACCTTTTTTAATGTATATGTATTTACTTTTCTTCATCACTTATGTTGGCCCAGATTTTTATTTATATGGTTATGAACAACTTAACATATACATCAAAATTATTTTTGTTGGTCTCAAGAATTTTTTTACAGTCCTTATATTTCCTATTTTCATCAATTTAATCACTTTATTATATGGCATATTGTGTGTGCGTTCGTCGTCACTTATCGCTCAGCTCACAAACGATATAGAAAATTGTTCTTCCGAATTTTTCGTGATTTCGAAGAGATTTGACATACTTAGACGAAAAGCAAAAATTGACGAGATATTGGACTGTATAGAAAATATTTTTTCAACACCATCTTTTTTGATCGTCTTAGCTAATTTATTAGTTTGTGCATGCATTCTTGCTTTATATTTGCATATTGAAGAATGGCAAGGAGATCACATACTCTTACACTTAGAATGGATTCTTCATATTCTTAATTCCTCCGCATGCTTAATTATTATGTTATGGACTGCAGGAGGGGTTCCGGTTGCCGATCGCAAATTTAAAGATATCTTTTATCAAAAAGCACAATCCAGAATGCTCTATACAATGTATCCTAAAGAGCCTCGAATTGAACGATGGTTGTTGGACAAACCTGATATCGTGTTCACTGGTTGGGGTATTCTCTCATACAGAAGAAGCACTTTATTCGCTGTGGTAGGAACTCTGATAACATATACAATGCTTCTTGCTAATAAATAGGGAGACATTATAGAATAAGTAGTACATTCTTTTAACTAGAAATCTTCAGTTTTTCTTATATTAAACTTAAAATCCATTATGTATGAATATATTTAAGTAAATTGTATTTATTCGTATTTGCAGTTGATCTCGAATTTTATTAATTATAATACTAACTCTATAAAATGTGCGCTATTATCGCAACATTCCTACAGTAAATAATTTTTAAATATTTAATTAGATTTATCATATCATCTTTCTTTAATATCTAATTTTTATCATTCAGGAATATTTCCTATTGACGAAATTTGTACTTTTGTTATAATTTCGAAATAATTGGAAATGTACAGTAATTCTGTCGCATATCACTAAAATAAATAGCATGCCTTTTATTAAAAGAAAATCTTTAAATTACATCAAGCCTAAATTTTTACATGCATAAATATATCAATTTATGAAAAAGAAATCCTTATAATGTGTATATGTTTTTAATCATGTTAAAAAGAAAATAAGAATTCCAAGCAAGTGTTTCCAAGCACATTTGTAATTCAAATTGCTGTGAAATCTTTAGCATTTCTCAGCAAAAAATCAATGGAATGATATGGATTTTAAAAATAAAAACTCTTTTTCTTGAATAAGGTTGGTAGATAACCCTCTTCGGTGATTTATTTCTATGAAGAAATGCGATTTATTGATTGTGCTTATTTTTATTAGTGTCCCTTTAGAAGCAAAACGAGGGCTATTCGCGGCGGACTTGGTAATTTTGAACTTCGGTCACGTGACGAGGACGACACCTGTGCTGGAACTTTCCTTTCCTACCTTCCACGCTAAAGGGAATATTTTGAGCCTCGACAGATTTAACGTGCATCAGCCCCGGCTACACGGCGCCTCTTTTGTTGTATCGGGGCTCGTACACACGACTCGAAGAAATCCGCCAACCGCGAGTCCGCGGCCATGATTCCTAGGATACCGAGGCCCCATGAAGAGAGGCAACTGTATTTATAATGCATTTTCTTTTTTTTATATAAATTTATCTAAATTTTAATTAGTACTTCCACTGATATAGAATTAAAATCTGTAATGATTATTTTTAGTCTTACTTTATGCAGATCAGAACAGTAAATAATTCGAGATAAAAACCAACGTTTTTATATAATGACAAAGTATACTAAATATTATGCAATAAATTAAAAAAAAAAACACGTGATAAACAAATAATTAACACATCGATCAATAACTCCCGAGTCTAAAATTGAAAACAACATTTTTTTTGCAAAATTTTTTTTTATTCATCAACCTGCTGTTAATCACCTTTTAGGGTATGACAATCGTTCAAACTTTCAAATCTTTTTGTTTCCCCTATTTTTGCAAAGAAATCTTTTTGTTGCGAGTAAATAGCGATAGCTTCTGATTCATCGATTGTTGCTGTTTTGTTCCATCGAAAGCCAATCGCGGCACCGGAAAAACCTTTTCACTTCACTTCAAAAAACCTTTTTCCTGGTCCGATCGACTTAAACTTTTGACACGTTTCAAGCAAAGGTTCGTACTCTAGAAAGACCTGGTTACTGGTTTACTACGAGCGCCATCTCTGGGTTAGTCTTTGGAGTTATTGATCGATGTGTTATAATTTCAATTTAATCAATAATTTATTGAATATTTTTTACTGAAAGATTTTACAACACATGCAAGCCTTTCCTTCTTAGTTTCCAAATATTTTTGGATTACCAGATGTATCCACGTGGAGGTGAGCGGAGGCTAATTTGAGTATGATTGGCTAAGTGTAGATAAATCTACATGTATCATATTCTTCTAGACCCAAAAGCGTGGACAAAACCTAAACGAACTTTATTATTTTTTAAGGAACATGAAAATATTTCACAAAAATAAGAATAAATTTTTTTAAGAAAAATTCTGAAATTATTTTAACATACAAATATTTATTATAATATGCCTTATTAATTTTTTCATAATATTTTTCTCATACTTAAGGGATATTAGCCTATATTGCACTACATCCTTCATCAATCTATCTCATAATTAAGCAATGGATACAATAAATTCTTTTTCACATTAAGTTATTTTAAGCAATTTGCGTAGACTAAAAAATTACGAATGGAGCAAATAAAAGTTATGTATCTAATATTTTTTTAATAATTCATGATTTCTAGTCGACATGCCAATCATTTAAATTCTACTTTCTTAGTACTTCTGAAATGCTGTACATCAAATTCTAAAAAAACATAATTTTTAACTTTAAAATTAATTTAAAAAGAGACATTTGTGAGCGCATTAAAAAATTCATAATATAAAATCAAAACATGCATTTGAAAGTTTGTAAATCATTCTATTAAAAATGGGAACCAGAATTCAGAAAAAATTATTGTGATATGACATGGCGCCAAATATTGGAATCTTTCTTTCTTGCGAATGATAACTGACTAAAAGTCAGCAACTCTTACTATCTTCCCTTTGTGAGTAGAAAATTCTTACGATACCTCATGTGGCGTATGTGGAATTCCCGCTGTTCCTAGAGGGGGGGGGGAATTTCCCTCAATCCTAAAAGCGACGAGTGGAAGGAATATTTTGACTTTTTAAAATTATTAAAATATATGTTAAAACTTTTCGCAGATGTCTAAATATTGCATTGTTAGGCGAGTAAAAACGATTCCCAAATTTTCAGAGTTCTAGCTTGATGGAAAGTTGATTAAATTAACGATCGAAAATTTGATGAAACACACACACGCGCCAAGTGAAATTCAGAAAAACGTTGTAAAAAACATCCATTAAATACCACTGACAGTCCAATTAATTATTTTTATGTATAAACTAAAAAAAATGTTATGGAATTTACTCTGCTATTAATGAGAAAACTATTGTTAATGCATTTAAAAAATAAATATTTTAAATAAATTTATAAAGAAACATTATAGAAAAAAATTATTATTTAAATGGAAATTTTAGAAATTCAAGAAAATGAGATAAATAAATAAAAGGATTAATCTAGAACGCTCAGTCACATTTGAGATTCTTAAATCGTTTGCCTTGCAAGGGGACAGCAAGACTTGGAAAATTCCGTTGGACTTGATAAGTGTCTAGTACGCTTAAACGACGTCCGCTTCTGAAAGTAATAAAGTACACTAGCCAGCCAATTACTAGAAAAACTAACTTAAAATTTTAAATGTAACTTATACATTAGGTCAACTGGAAAGTTTTGTCCGTTTTTGAAGTGAAAGGGAATAATTCCTTTTTCATACATTTAATAATATTTATTTTACAATTTATCTTCCATCGTTAAATATGAGCTTTTGCCAGGGTGATGGTAATTTGTAAATACTATATTTGAAAAATGCATTCCCTTTAGAGGAGAAAAACTGAAGTAGTGCTAGGTTGATGTATGCTGCAGTTTTGAATATTTTCCTTTTCAAAAAATTCCGCGGGGAGATAAGCAAGTAATTATTAGAGGGTGCTTGGTCTGAGGAGTATGGTAGATGCGACATAATTTCCCAGCCTATCTCTGTGAATTTTTCACGAACCGCTAAAGAACATGTGGTTTGGCATTATCATGATGTAATCTAATGTGCTTCATATTGAACATCCCCGGCCTCTTTTCTTTGAGTATTTTGCTTAAATCATCCATTTTATGATAGTATCTCTCCCAATCGAATTTTTGTTAGGTTTCAAAAGCTCGAAATGTATTGGCTCTATGACGTTCCACTATATGCATAGCGTTCCTTTATTTAAGCTTAAATCGATTTAGAAATGGAGGGGGGCAGATAGTCCATGCTAGGATAGGCAAATTCTAGTAATAGTCCTTACTAGGATTGGTCTATAAACATTCCAGATGGATGCCACGATAGTTTAATTAGAAACATTTCCGAAATGGAATCGCCATTTGCACATCTCTGTTTGCTCAGCAGGAAAACAAACTTGTTCTGTACCGGATGATAAAAGGTGGTGAAAATTGGATTATTTTCGAATACATTGTAAGGAAAAGGGCAAACTTGAAGCATGGACTATCTGTCCCCTCTATTTCTAAAACGATTTAAGCCTGAATAAAGGAACGCTATGCATATGGTAGAACGTCATAGAGCCAATACATTTCGAGCTTTTCTAACCTAACGAAAATTCGATTCTGAGAGAGACTGTCAACAAATGGATGATTTAAGCAAAACACTCAAAGAAAAGACGCCGGGGATGTTCAATATGAAGCACATTAGATTGTATCATGATAATGCCAAACCACATGTTCTTTAGCGGTTCGTGAAAAATTCACAGAGATAGGCTGGGAAATTCTGTCGCATCATACTCCTAAGAACTAGCATCTTCTAATTATCACTTGTTTATCACCCAGAGAAATTTTTTGAAAGGGAAAATATTCAAAACAGCTGCATACCTCAACCTATCACTACTTGAATTCTTCCCCTCTGAAGAGAATTCATTTTTCAAAAATGGTTCTTACAGATTACCATCAGACTGGCAAAAGTTCATAAGTAACGATGGAAGATATATTGTAGAATAAATATTAAATGCATAAAAAATCTATTATTTTCTTTCACTTCACAAACGGACCGAATTTTCCGTTAGATCTAATATTATTATATTTTCAGGTTCGTATAACTACGCCACAACTATTCGTAAATTGGATAGATCGCTTTCTTGTCAGTCAGTTAGATTGAGGAATCTATCTTGTCTTTTTCTCAATTATTTCAAATCTTATAAGAATATTGAAATGACATTAATAAATTATAATACGAGAATATATATACATATATACATTGTTAACGAAGGTTTATTATTTTCATTTCCATACTATTTAAAAAAAAAAAATTACGCACATAATGGCAGGATCGAAACCGGACCAATCGGGTAGCAGCAAGCGCGCTGCCGATTTGGTCATGCCGTGGTTGCTCTAATCTTAATATTAACTAACATATTAGGTGTGCTTAAGATATTGAACTCGTCTTTCCGGGAATTGGCTGGCTAGAGTATTGTACTGTATTGGTGTCCAAACATTAAGGATATTTTGTTAAAAGGAGAAAATAAATTAAAATTTATTGATAAATTTGCCTGAAATAACTTGTCAAGAATCGTCCGTAGAAGACGAAAATTCGTTTTTATATAAAACAATTCAGTCGACATATTCATGCGAAAAACACCTGCGCTCGACTCATTCTGCAAAAGCAATTTCCCATAGGTTTCGTGCAACTAATCAGCGAATTAACGCTGATAGCAATTAAAAAGAGGCAATCATTGCACAAAGACGACAGCGGATCATGTTTAAGAGGAGAATTGATGAAATTCTGAAATCCAGGCGATCATGAAACGAAATTCTGAATACGCCTCACTGTGTAGTGACAAAACGTTTTGCAATGGTTTCAAAGTGAGGGACCTGTTAATCGATTTCCAGTAACAGATAAACCAAGAATCAAAATCGTTCGTGAAAACTATATCTAGCAATAACTGCGTGACCACAGAGGGACAATTGTGCCAAAGAAAAGGGTTCAGAGCTCACAGCCCCCACAGAAGTATCAGTTACCAGACAAGCTGTTAATAGGATACTAAATCATGTTGATATCTTTACTAGACGACCAGCAGTTTGTATTCCCTTCACATTTGCACATAAACACGCTCGTTTAAAATTGAATTCGGAACATCAGTACTGTAGTATGGACCAGTGACTTCAACTCCACTACTGATGTTCAATGCTATTAACTCGCCTTAAACTGAACAATTATTCTCATCGGCTAACTGTATGGCGAGAACTTAGTTAGAGCTCGTTTTCACCCCAAAAACATGAATAAAAGACATCGTCTTTTGTCAAGGGGAGACTGGGTACAGGCAAGCATCATCTTAACACGCCTATATATGATACCTTGAACGTCTTAACACGCCTACATATCTTTGAGACGGAGTCTGTGGTACAGAGAGAAAGTTTTTGACCCTTGAATTACACTGTTTAGAGGTGTTGTCGGTTCTGGTTCTAGTGCAACGTTAATAAAACAATCTAATTAGCTAGTCGGTCCTGACTTTATATTTATGGAAGGTTATGCACCTTTTAACCTTGGGACTCTCATCGACGAGTTTCATGAAACGAAAAATATCCGACGCATGCTGTGGCTTGTACACTCGCCTGATCTGGTTCCTACCCTGCAAGTATGGGAAATGCTTGGGAGACAACTAGCTGCCCTTAAACATTCATCAAGCTCTGTTCCAAACCTGAAAAGAGTTCTATGTGAATTTCGGAACTCTTAGATCCCGCAAGTTATCCATCACATACTTTACTACGCTACAACATCGCTTCTTATTTTATTTATATTTCTTTAAAGTGTGGACTCTACTTTTGCCTATTTTTCTTTCAAACTCTTTTCACAATAAATGTGAATATTATCTTCTTTCGAATTATTTTCTTATTATATAACTATTTTACCCTCACACATCCCGTATCTCGCCTTACCAACTTATGTTTCTTTCATTATTTACATAATTGACAATTATGCTTAACTTTCGAGCACCATATTACTTACATAACACGTTTTAAGCGTGAAGCGTATAATACTAACCCCTTAGGTGTTCTACTAACCAACCATGATCCATCTCCAAATGATTTTTCCAAGTCATTAGCACCTTAATCCATTTCGAAAGTTTATGATGCAATCCTCTTTATTGTCAAAACTTTGTTTTTTACATAATTCTTTTCATTAAGGTTTCTGTACATTCAGTGAGAAGAAATCAAAACTAGAATTGGACTACTATTTCAAACCTTACATTTTCTTGATAAAACATAAGGAAACTTTAAAAATAACCATAGAACTCCCGTTTTATTCATTCAAATTTATATAATCTGCCTATCTCGTTTTTCAAAGACTGATCTGTAGAAATAATCAGTTCAAATATATTTATTTAAAATATATTTATTGTGTTTAGGAAGAAAAATAATAGTTTTTGATAGTTCTGTTCTAAAATAGACAACCAAATTTAGGTTCAATTTCTTGCCTGTACTGAAGAGGCATATGAGTTTTAATATCGGAAACAAATGACAGTGAAACATTCACAACCATAATGTTCTACAACCTGTTGTATATTATGCAACATTTATTTTCAAAATTTATTTTAAAAATGTTTCAAGTGTAAATTCTTGGCTGAGATGTAGAAGCATATATGAGTTTGAACATCACAAATCCAAGAAGTAATTACCTCATTGGTTAATCAATAATTTTAAATATTTATTAATACCATAAAATGAATTGTATTAAAATAAACTGCATCCTTTTGCAGTTTGTAAAAGTATCATTATATATATTACAAAATATAGACATGTAGATAATTCAAAAATATAGAAGTATATTTTAGAATATTGATCGAATAGGTTTTATAATGAGATATGCTCTTATCAAATTATTTCCTTTGAATGCATCTCATGTGGAACTTCAAATCATCACTTTAAAAGATTAAATTTCTTATACTTTTGTGTAGACTTAAACAGAAAATGATGACGTGTACGTATATGCAAATGATTTTTCACATAGATTTTCAATTTCCCAATAAACGTTTCAAATTCTGAAATTAAAAAGCAACTTCAGGTAGCTTAGATTAATCAATCATTTTGTGATCGATAACGATGACATGTCTATGGAAATAATATTTCAACATCTTTTAAATTATTAAAATGTGTGAAGCACTATAAAAGGAAAATGCTTTTTTATGTTATGTAAAAAAAAAAACCATTCATAAGAACTTTTTGAAATGAAGTTATTGTTAAAACTCATCAATGAATCGATATTTTTATGTATATATATATAAATAATCTTATGAGTGAATAAGCTTAAATTTGTGTAGTAATACTTTATAAAATCTGACTAAACAAACCATTTGAAATATAATATTAACATTAGATCTTTAAATTTATGAAGTATGCTGAGAAAGAGAAATGATTCAATGTGTATTAATTAGATTGATGGGATACATATAATTCTTTTGAATATAAAACGCATAAATGTTAGTATACCTTTGATTTTAAAAAAATGAAATTTGAAGATAACGATATCTCCAGTTCAACAGAATCTGTTTCCATAACTAATGATTTAATTAAACATAAAATTTCAATGAAACATCACTGTTTGGTTTTGGATTTACATAGCTTCCATCAGTATATACCAAACTTCCTATACCGGATCCTTTGTTGGATTGGACTCTTCAAAGAAGCTAAGGATATCTTACGTTCTAGAATAACATCCAATGTATTCAAACTGATTCTTATTTTTGTAAACGTGGATAATTGGTCAATAATTCTTAACGGAATTGATCCTACTCACATGGTTCTTTCTTTAACTCATATTAGTACTTATGCCTTAGCTTCAGGTGCTTGGTATGCGATGTATTCAAAAAGAAGACGATTCTCAAAATTAATGATTAAGTTTCAGAAGCTACCTTTAACCATCAATGAGAAAAAAAGTTTTTTTTTAATAATTATGATATCTTGTATACCAATTGTACTACCAATGATAACTATTGTCGCAAATTATGAGAATTTCAATCTCTTTACATACGGATATGAAATTAATAATCCTTGGGTAGCTTTCTTAGTCGTGGGTATTAAATTCTTTCTATACACCTTTGTATTCCCAACACTAACCAATGTAATTGCCTTATTGTATTGTATAATGTGTCGGCATACTTCTAAATTTATTAATCATCTTTCGCTAGACATTGCTAGATGCTCACCGAGAAATTTCATTATATCTAAGCAAATTCAGAAAATTAAAGAAATGACGCATGTCGAGGAAATATTGGAGGCAATGCAAGATATTTTTTCGGTTCCGACTTTTCTCATAATCATCTCCAATTTATCTACGTGTGCTAATATGTTGAGTATGTATCTGACAGAGACCAATAACAATGCTTTATCATATATTGAATGGACTCTTTACACCTTGAATTGCTTGGCGTGCGTGATAACTATTGTGTTGTTTGCAGAAGGAGTAACGACTGAAGAATGCCGATTCAAAGACGCTTTTCATAAGAAATCGAAACTAAGGATGCTTCTGATAGCAGGTCCTGAAGAACCTCGACTTGGAAGATGGTTACTCGACAAACCCGACTTTGTTTTTACGGGCTGGAACATACTTCCTTACAAAAGGGATACAGTGTTTGTCGTGGTAGGGACACTAATAAGCTATACTGCACTTATGGCCAACAAATAAAAGGAATGTTAACTTGGAAGAAATGTAAAGAGTTCGTGATTATAACACATCGATCAATAACTCCCGAGACTAACCCAGAGATGGCGCTCGTAGTAAACCAGTAACCAGGTCTTTCTAGAGTACTAACCTTTGCTTGAAACGTGTCAAAATTTTAAGTCGATCGGACCAGGAAAAAGGTTTTTTGAAGTGAAGTGAAAAAGGTTTTTTCCAAGTGGGTGCCGCGATTGCTTTCGATGGAACATAAACAGCAACGAGTCGATGATTCAGAAAGCTGTTTATCGCTATTTACTCGCAACAAAAAAGATTTCTTGCGAAAAAGAAAAAAAAAAGATTTGGAAAAGCGTTGGAACGATTGTATCACCCTAAAAGGTGATTAACAAAAGGTGTTATGTTGATGAATAAAAAAAATTTTTGCAAAAAAAATGTTGTTTTCAATGTTAGACTCGGGAGTTATTGATCGATGTGTTAATTGCATTTTAATGTGGAAATGTATGAATCTTTAAGCCCTCTGTATAATAATTTCTTTCTTTTAATGTAATTATGTTTGTTGAGTGTAAAATGTAAATTTTTTTATTTCAAACGCCGTTTGTAGTCAAAAACATATTTTTAAAAATAAATATTCAAGAAAAATTTGTCTACTTGTTTAGGTATTTTAAGATTTTCTTCCCTTAATCATTCATGAAAAATATTGTTTGAGCTAAACTTTAAAAAAAAGGGAATAATTTTTTTTTTTTTTGGTGATAAAAAAAGAATTATATTTTGTTAAGTGTCTCCCTCTTATAATGTTCCAGAAAAAGAGAGTGAAGCTCAAATATATTTAAAATTATGTAAATGGGGTGTGTAATAAATCTTATTGAGATAATAAAATACAACGATGGCATAAGTCACTGAAACTAGGGAAAACATTTCGTTCAAAGTTGGAAAGTACGAATTTCTTTAAATTTAAATTTGATTTCAGAATTTGTCGGTTTTGTCTTAGAGAACTTGGTAGTTTTTTGAATTAAAATGCAAGTGTGTGTTTTTGCTTAATATTGAATAAGAAAAATATTCAAAGTCAATATAAATTTAATTTTAAGAATTCTAACTCTCAAACACGTTTACGTAACGGAAATTGAACCTAAAATACTTCGAGAGTTAAATTGTAAACAATAAGTATCGGTTTTCTATAGTAATTATGATATAAGAAAAGAGAGGGTTATAATTAAGTATTTTTGTATTAGCCATCTAAGGGGCTATTGTTTTAGGTGGGGCGTTTTGGCGTACCAAATCACTCTTCAATTTTAAATAAGTTCTTTTTTACATTTAGCTTAAATATATTCAATTTAATAATATTTATCGTTTGCTTTTATTTTAATTACATGTAGCAGATATGATATTGAATTTAACAATTTACCGTTTGTTTTATAATTTTAATAACATGTAACTTAACTAACATATATTCAGTTTAATAATTTATCGTTTCTTTTAATTTTAATATGGGAAAAGTTTACAATTGTGCATTTCTCGATATTTCATCGTTTACTTTAAATCTTATATTTAATTGACTAAGTAAATAATAGTTATAGAAAAGTGGGTTAAATCTGCTCTTTGCAAAACTTTTCAAAGAACTTTTTATTTTTATTTTTGGCTTAACTTTTGAGCTTTTATAATTGATTTCACATTAGAATCAAATAATAGAGCAATTAATCCCATAAATTATAGAAAAAATAACTTAGTATTAAATTACTTGTTACCATGGATAATCATTTGGTGAGATAAAGTCCAATCATACCGGGAATTTTGATGGAACTGATATTTTACAGTTGCTAATTAAAAACCAAATTTCTGTTTTTCCGTTGCTAATTTTGGCTTATTTTCATAGCTACTAATTTTATTTAACTTTTTATACAACATTAGTTTTACCGATTTAGTTATTTTATTTTGTTCTTTATCTTAAGCTTTAATTTATTTTGGCAATAAAAAGAAATTTCTAAAATATTTTGAACTTGTGTTTGGTACAGTATGTCCCCGAGGATTGAGTGCCATTATTATTTGTAAACAACCAACCATGGATAATGGAAAATCGAAAAGGTAACAAAGAAACCTAAAAGAAAACAAAGGATGCGATGAAAACTCGTACACGTTACACAAGATAATTCCTCTATATTTTTTAAATACACATTTGTCTTGAAATATTTCCAAGATATGTGTCGTTATACTAACTAAACTGGAATATCATCTCGAATTTCATTCTCTCGGCAGTAAATTTTTCAATAAGAAAACCTTTTAAGCATTAAAAATTAATTACACTTTCCAGTTAATTACAGTTAATACTCATATTTTCATTCAATTTAAGCATAAATGTTGAGAAATATATTTTAAGAACTATACTTAATATTTTTTTTTCTAAAAACAAAATTATTACTCTGCAAGGTTTATAAGAAACAAATTTGTATAAAAAAAAAAAAAATATGTAAATTGACAATTAAGTTTCAGCGATAATGCACTTATAAATAAGGGAAAATACCAGTGTTAAAAAACTAAGTAATAAAATAACCTGATTTAACTGAAAATGGTGATCAGTTTGGAGGGGGGGGAAGTGTTGTTCTTTCTTTGTATGTCAATTGCGAAATACAAAAGAAATTTGTATGTCAATTACAAAAGAAAAGGGAAAATTCTCTTCTTAATATGTTTTCATATGGATCCCTTCTTAAACTGCTCATGATGTAATATTAGTTATATACACTGGTTGTTACAAATTAAGATTAAACGCCAATTATGGCGAATAATGAAAGAAAACTTAGTCGAAATGGCGGGAAACGGGACTTGCGAATGTAACATAGTTATAAAATCGGAATGCAAAGTGAAAGCACATTAATTACTGCTTTTATTATGCGAGGAAACAGTTTGAAATAAAAATTGGGCATGAGAGGAGTTCACACTTTAGTGGGAAAAAAATGAAATAAAAAAAGACTATGCAGCAGTTCAAAAAAGTTTGTGGCTGCATCTGACAGCCTGGCTAGTTACACAGCGATTTTCTTTACTTGCAATAACTTTATGGATGAAATGTAGACTCAAAGAATTCCAAACGTCATGAAGATCTCTTTTCAATTCTATAAAGGTGCTTGGAAGGTGAGGAAGGGCTGTAAATTGTCTCCCAAACATATCCCACACATCTTTGATAAGATTCAGATTAGGGGAGTGAACAAACCATGGCATACGTTGGATCTTTTTCGTTTCAAAGAATTTCGTCAACCAGGTTTGCACTTAGTGTTCAAACTGAAGCGAGATTAAGCTCTGAACATTACACTTGATCACTGGTCCAGACTCCCACACTGATGTTTCAAACTCCTATTTAAATGAACGCGTTTATGATCGAATATGAAGGGAATGCAAACGGCTGGTCGTCTGGCATAGAAATCAACATGATTTAGTCTCCTGTAAAGAACTCGTCTGGGAACTCGTACTTCTGTGAGCGCTGAATCCAGCTCTCAGGAACAAATGTCCATTAGACGACACGCAGCTATTGCCAGATATTGGTCTTGGCAAACGATTGTGGTTCTTGGTTTTTCTGATACTGATCATCAATTAATATATCCCTCACTTTGAAATCTTTGCAACAGTTTTGACATCATACATTGAAGCACGTTCCGAATTCGAGTCTCTTCTGTTTGCGACCATCCGTATTCCACCATTCCAACGATTCTTCCTTTCGCAAACATGTTCGGCGGACATCTTTGTGCAATGATGGTATCTTTTTACTTACTTACAGGATTCCTTCGCTCATGAAATGCATAAAACCTGTGTGAGTAACTTATTCCGAGTGAGCCAGTGTACCTGTATTCCAACGTGCGCAGACGTTTTGTACATGAAGACGTCAACTGAATTTTCACCTGCATCAGATGATTCTCCACGTGTTATTTCGAACAACTTTACCAATATTTACTCACATTTTTTGTGAATTAACTTTATTTTTGGACATCAATTTATAACGGTTCTTTTAACGAGTGACTTTCGGCAAGGTGATCATTTTGTGCAAAACTTTATGTAAAACGGAAAGAATAGTGGGAGAAAAATAAAATTAGTATAAAGCAATTCTTTTGTACTTCAAAATTGTTTATCTCCAAAATATGCCTAGAAGGAAGTCAAATTAAGAAGAAATAATTTAAAGATCTTGAAACAAAAATGTTACGGCTTTACAAATGTCTTAAAATTTTGTATAGTTGTAACTCTGTTTTCTGTCATACATTTCAAGAATTCTTAACTCTACATGCGTTAATGTTATTTTAGGCATTTATATATAGATAAAATTGATTTAATTGTTTATGTGTATCAATACTTCAATCCAATAAGAACTTCCGCTATCTATCACTGTTACAATATTTCTTAATTAAGCTTATTTTTATTTAAAGCGGACTTTAATGGAGACAATCATTTTGCATTTTATATAAATGTGGATGTGATACAATCCCCTTTAAAGCAGTGAAACTTAAATACAGATGTCCTTCAGATTAACAAGGAAAGAGATCCTACCCGAGAGAAGGCAGTTGACAAGATGAAAAAAGAGCAAAGAACAAAAAGTTGCAACAATTCAGGATGGTGCTGAGCATGCATCTGCTCGACGATAGAGGACGTTTTCCCATTGTAAATAATATAATAGACCTGAAAAAATTTAATAATCATCATTATTGAATTTATTTAATTTTTTGAAAAATGTGTCATATTTGTGCGTAGTAAATAGTACCACATAACATTATTCAAAAATTAACTTAATTTAATTTTAATGCAAGATATACATATTTTTTTTATCAAAAAAGTTTCCTTATAAAACATTATTCATGTTTTTTTCTTTTCCGAGAGAACAAAAAAAAAAATTCTTATCTCTTTTTAAAAAATTAGATATTTCATAAGTTTCGAAGTAGAGAAAAACCGTTTGAAAATGTACAAACAATTCTATTGAAATTTCTTTAAGTATAAAAGGTTTAAAAGTATTAAATTCATTTATTATTCATTCACGAAAATAAGTGTATGACATGCTTTTCTACTTAATTTTAATAGAAAAGAAGGACATGATACTCAAAAGAATAGAACAATGAAAAATAATCGAAGGCAGTTTGTTTCTTCTAAAAATTCGTAGAGATTTTTCCCATGAACACTATTTAGGAAATATGGCACAGTTTATTCTTTGAAAATCAATGTTTCAGGCTGATAAATTACTTAGTCAAAAAGGTACTATTTAATGAAATATAAGTTCATTTATTTTTTTTCCCGTTCAATTAATCCATAAAAGGAAAGGTGACCTGAATGTGCTTTTTTTTTAAGATTAATTAATGGGAGATTCAAGCGCCATATTAAATCGATTGTATCGAAATTCGAAAGAACGGAATAATATTTTGATGCATTTCCAGTAATCAGTTTGGGATTGGAAGATAAATAAGCTTCGCATTTTTTATAAGAAACGCTTCATTAGTTTCACTTTTAAAAAATTGTTTATTTTTAAAATTATATAGTAGCGAAGAGGCAATTTTATTTATTTTTTCTTTTTAACTTTCGCTTGTAAGTCGTTACAAATTAGTTTCTCATTGCAATTAAAAAGAGTTTTACAAGCACACACACACACACACATATATATATATATATATATATATATATGTGTGTGTGTGTGTGTGTGTGTGTCATTTTATCTCCTTGGTTATATTATTTTTATGAAGGTGGACTTTTACTTGTTTTATTTTTTAACCATTTTGTTATAAAGTAGTTGTAGAAGTGTGATGCGTTGGATCTGTAATACTAGTATAAACACGCATCTCTCAGTTTCAAGCTTGAGACAGCATTTAAATTGCTTTCTCTCCATTTCTTACTTTTTTTAAAAGAATTTTCTTGAATTTTGCCAGGTAGGCTTGTGACTTTAGGCTATTTGCGGTTTTCTCTTCGTTAACCTTGGGGATTTTTAGTAATTTGAATTCATTAAATTCCAACACCTTGACAATTAAATGAAATAGAATTAGGCAAATTAGATGAAGATAAGAAGTGCAATAAATAACATTAGGGATAGTAACATATAAGCGAAATAGAACTGAAAGGAAGACAGATGAAAATGAGAAGCCAGTTGATATTTGTTAGATAATAATAAGGAATTATTGTAATTAATCGTTTGTAGTTGAATTCAGCTTGAAGTGACTCCTGCTAAGAGTAACAAGAGTTGAACCTGTGGTATATTAAATGTGTCACACTCGGGCGAGTGAGTTGGTAAGCTAAGACTTAATTGTTTCAATATGAGCTTTGGATTAAAGTAAGTTAAAAGGATTCGAGAAAGCGAGTGAAGATAGTTAATGAACCATTTTGCCTTTTTTCTGGCGTCTCTTCTTTTGTATTTGTGAATTTACGACTGTTTAACAGCACTGTAAGATGTCTATAGAGTTTCATAATGAAAGGCAGACGCTACAGGTAGAAGATGTGCTTATGTCTATTAAAACCATTGTGTACTTGAATGTTTCTTAAATTATTGATTTTATTATTACATATTAAATATAGCTACTTTTTGTATTGCTGTAGTTGATTAAATTTATTATTTCGTTTTATGCATGTTTATTATATATTACTGTGCGTGTATATAAATTATAAGATATTAAAAAACAAATTTTAGATTTACAAAAAGCTTTATTATTTGTTATGTTGACAAAGTACCAAATATTTGTGCAATTATTTGTAAATATATTATTAATAAACATATATTAGAGAATGACAATTATTTAGGAAATAATTTTAGTGACATTGAAATTGATAAAAGAATTATAACTCTATATAAAAAAATAGGCATACAAATTAATGCAATTATCAGTTATTACCAGTAATAATCTGGTCCCAAATGGGTTTGTTTTCGCTCCGAGCTAACAGAAATGTGCATATGACGATTCGATTACGCAAATTTTTCTCTTATCCCATGAAGTTCCTATCTGATATATATA
>BMAW01034088.1:74535-127625 GCA_019974015.1 Nephila pilipes
ACACCCAGATCTTTATTACATGGTCTTTTTTTTACACAATCTTGAAATAACATGGTACTTCAATATACTTTTACACGAATTTTTGGTTCTAACACGAATCCTCCCCTCAAAAAAATTTCCCAATATTCAAATGCTGTTTTTACCAACTAATACCGCCTCTTTTATTTCAGCCATTCGATCAGGGTATAATTTACATAAAGCAAACGTTTAATATATTTTAGTCTCAGTGGAAGAAAGAAATTTGACTGTTGTTGACGCATGGAGAAAGTTTAAAATTATAGATTGTATACACAGGTTTCGTTTGACATCAAACGTTGTTCCAATCGAACTTAAATGCTTGTTGTAAAAATATTTTGCTAGCATGCGTTAAAAGTGGAAGTTTCGTCGTACCAAAATCAAACTGTGTGTTCCGAAATTATAACTCTGTGAAATGTAATTGGTGGCGAAGGTTTTAACAACATGCAAACGTCTGACATCGAAGAATTGATGCTAGAAAGCCCTATGGATGAGGACAATTTCATCGAATTTATGACAGTTTATGACAACAAAGAAATCGATAATGACTAGGTCGAAAATAAAATTCAACTATTAACAGCTGATTTAATTCGCAAGTGCTTAAAATTTGCTACAAGTATGGAACATTTTCTTACTCATGATCCTGACATAGAGCGTGCATTAAAATTTCAACGTAATCTTAAGTTTTTTGTTGCAGGATATCAAGAATTGTATAAGCAACTTGAGAAACCAAAAAAAAAAAAATAAATAAAAAAAATAAAAAAAAAAGCCGCTAATAACAGACTTTGTAACAACAAAAAAACCAACAGGAGCCGTTAATAACCAACGAAGTTCCTCATTTGTATCAAAGCCGGCAGTTATGTTAGACATATCTGACACATCTACTGATGATAGCATTTTTGATGCAGTTCATAATAAACGTACACTCTTGTTGTCAAGTAGCAATGAATAGTTGTTAGTTAGTAGTTTATTCCGAATTTTAATATGAATTTTTAAATATTGTATGTACTAATATAGATTGAGTTTTCACTATACACTAATTTAAATTTTTTTTGTAATAAAAATTAATTATTTTTGTTTCATAAATGTGTAATATAGTCATTATGGTTGTATGTTGCGCGGTTTTTTTGGAAAATATTTAGAGTTTTTTTCATCTTACACGATTTCTTAAAGTTGTGGAACATATCCCCATGCTTCGCATGTATTTTATACAAAAATATTTTTGCATGGTTTTCTGAGGAACGTATCTACCATGTAAAAAAAAGTTGGGTGTATATATATTGGAACTAAATTTAATGGACGAATAAAAATGGCATTAAGATTTATGGCTGTAATAAGAGCATCATTTTTCAAATAAGTATGTTTATTCTTCTGATAAGAGAAAGCCAATTTTACATTCATTTATGAATATATCAGCAGCGTAGTGTCGACCTACATGGCCGAAGCGAAAGAGAGATAAAAGAGATAATTTTTCTTTTTATGCAAAGGAATTTTACCTTTTACACGTAATATGTCACATGATATAGGTGTAGGGTTTCTGATGGATTTACATGGCTTCCAACAAACCTGTAGGAATTATTCCTGCAAGCCTTCAATCATGAGAACAGTATGTTCAGCAAATTTTATGAGCGCGTGATTGCATAAATTAAAGGATAATTTGGATTTGTATCCGGAAATGAGAATAAACTCTTTGCTTTAAAGTGAGAGAATAGAAAAAATAAGGAAATAAACACACACACATATATATATATATATATATATATATATATATATATATATATATATAAATAAATAGTGCTGATATTTGCATATATGTATCACCTTTCTACTGAACTACCTTTTCATAATACTGGTTGCAAAAAGCTCTTTTCAACTATTTTATGGTTGTATGTTCAAAAATGCATTTGTTGCTTGAGTTTTACATGCAAGTGGTATATATTTCTAATTAAATCTTTGTTCTGCTAATAATTTTTAAGAAATTTAATTAAAAAATTTGCCTTCATATGGCGACTTATTTTTCGATCGTTTTAGTTTCACGAAATTTTGAATTTGAATAAAATGATTATTTATTACAGTGAAAATAAATTTTAAAATTGTTAATAAGTTCCATCGTGTTATAAAGGTTTTTTTTTTAAAAAAAAAATAATTTTAAATTTGGTAGGATAAATAAATATATCTTTTGTTTCGTAAAATCAATCAATAAATCAAATGTATTTAATGGTAAAAGCTGTTCTGGTATAAGTATTATCGCTCCGTATTGGAAGAATGGCTTAAGTACATCACATAAGTTTGTTTATGAGGTAAAAATAATTTTAACTCTTTTTAGTTTTTTAATAAATATATTTTATTAAATATATATAATTAATATATATATATATGCGCGCGCGCGTGTGTGTGTGTGTGTGTGTATGTGTGTGTGTAAAGTATATTTTAATGTGAACGTATATGTTGATTTACTTTGGTTTTAATTAATATGTTTATATATATATATATATATATATATATATATATACAAAACGAATAGTAAAATAAAATTATAAAGACAGTTTAATTCGAAGAAATAAAATCAAAATAACGTTTCCACACACACAAACACGCTAGCATATTTTCGTTTCGCTTTCGACCATACATTTCTATGACGAAAATAGTTCGTTTTGGTATTCACTATTACATCCTAAAGGCTTTATCGCATTTTTTTTTAATTTGAAAAGAATAATCATGTTCTGTACCAGTTTTTCTCATAATGGATTACTTAAAATTTTGAAATATTCAATGTACTTCCAAGATTTTAGTTTCGTTAATTTCAAATTATATATTACGTTAAATAGATTACGTAGACTTGAAAACACATTTCGACTGTTTCAAAATAGAGTTACTCATTAAGTACATACGAAGTTGGTAATTTTATTTTTAAAAAAACTCTACAATATTTCCACTGAGCTATTGCTAAATAAAATTTAATTAAAATATGATTTGACATATATTATGATACATAATATCAGTATCAAACATTGTTTAATAAAAAAAAACATAAATCTAAGCATATTCCGTCATATGCTGGAAGTAAAATCAAAACATTTTATGATTTATTGCTACATTCAAATTATAAAAATTGAAATCTTTATGTAAAAGATTATTTTGAATTATAGTGAAGCTTTTTAAAAAGTTATAGGAAGTAGAATATTAACTTGTCCTAGGAAAAAATACTTTAAATTAAACAAATCTCTGACACTTGATATTAATATTAATATCATGTAGCTGAAGTTATTCTCAATAATATTGTTCATACTGTCTATTTTTCTGATAAAAGTATACATTACGCATGACATTGCATAAACAAGAAAATTACAGTCAACCACAAGCATTATGCGATGAGCCTCTCTTATTGCTTACTTTAAAATTTCAGAACTAATTCTTAAAAATCTTATCTGAAACCTTACAAGAAATTAGATGAATAATCACGTAGTTCAAAATACAAAAAATATTTCTGAGCATTTTCAAATTAAATTTTAATTCTCATTTAACAACAATCACTGTATATGTTATCAGAGTTCCCACAACAGCGAACACTGTGCTTCTACGGTAAGAAAGAATGTTCCATCCAGTGAATACAAAGTCTGGTTTGTCGAACAGCCATTTTTCTATACCTGGCTCTTCAGGAATTTCAGCAAAAAGCATTTTCATTCGAGCTTTGGCATAAAATTCCTCTTTCAATTTCTGTTCTTGAATGGGTAATTCACTTGCAATCCATAAAGTAATCATTAAGCCCCCAAAAGAATTTATAACGTAAAGGGACCATTCAACATATAAATATACTCTGTGATTAACCCAAGAATCCAAGTCAATATATATACTGAGCATACTGGCACAAATAACAAGATTAGCTACTATTACAAAGAAAGATGGAAGCGAAAAATTATCCTCAACACATGATAAAACTTTTTCAATTCTAGCTTTTTGTCTCATTATTTCGACACGTTTCGAAGTAACAAAAGTTTCTATAGGATGCATTAAAATTTCCTCGTGAAGTTGTCTTACCAGCGTGCTACAATGCATACATACGATACAATACAATAAAGCTATTATATTAGTTAGAGTCGGAAATACAAATCTGTAAAGAAAAGCTTTAATGCTTACATTTGCAATTTGTGCCCACGGGTTTCTTAAATCATATCCGTATGAATAAAACTTAGAATTACTTTCAGTTACAGTGAGGGTTATGAATACTGAAAAGAAAATAGGCATACTAAGAAGAACAAGCACAATGAAATTTCCTTTTCTCTGGTCTTGATGCAAAGATAATTCTTGCAATGTATGTAGTAAGGTTTCAAGCTGTTTTCTCTTCATGTGCATTCCATACCAAGCTGCAACCGAGAAAATATAAGACGAAACATAAGCTGTGAGAGATTTCATTATCGCATTATAAGTTTGGGACTGGTATATGATCCAATTATCAACAATGACGAAAATTAGGATAATTTTAAAAGCAAATATAATAATTCGGTTAAGTGTATTTTCTCTTGAATGCTCAATAAGTCCAATCCACTTAAGGTATCGATACAAAACTGTTGGTATAATGTTAATAGATATGTTCGAACGGCTGGACGATTCATAACTGGATAGTACTTTTGCTTCGATGTAGTCATTATCTTTGAAAGCAGATTTTCGTATCATATTAGAAGCCATTTTGTTTTCAGATCAGCAACAAGTTTAAACTGTATATATTCAGTATACATTTCATTTTAATATCTTTATCTTCTGGATCAAACTATAGTTATTCATGAAATCAGAATAGCTTCATTTTCTCAAATTTCACTGATACCAAATTACATGATTATATATGATGGAATCGGATTCCATGTATTCACATTAACATAATGCATACTTAAATAGTATTTTTTTACTTTGAGAATCTTTGGACTTTTCCGTAAAATAGTTTGTAACGTCAATACAGATTTTCATTAATGTACTGAAAATACATAACAGAGTAATGTAATCAAAATTTAAGCAATGCTTGCCCTACAACTCGCGATCATTATCTGGCTAACTTCTACAATATTTACATGGATATTGATCTAAAAGGACAAATATTTCTAAGGCATGACTAAAATCAATACGAAGTGAAAAAAAAAAAAGAAACTGAGAAACCTACGCAGAACATTTCAGATATATTTCTATCTAGACCAATTTCTTAATGGATTCATAAATCTTGGTTTAAAGGACGTAGAATATAACTTCTACGTCATCAAGCTGTCGAATAATAGAAAACATTAAGAAATATTTTTATTGTTGCAGTTTTATTAAATTCGTCCCAAAGTTCTATTTTCTGAATAGTGAGATTGATGTATTTATTTTGTCCTTATAAACTGACATATAATGAATGATTGTGCTCTAATACACACATTTTTCCCCTTCAAAAAGAACAGTAATTAAGTAATGTATTTTGCAAGTTAAGAAAGAAGTACAGAGTTATTCGAAATGAATCATCCGATTTCAAAACGCTATATTTTCACAAATAAAACGACTTAGAATGATAAGTAATACATGAATGAAAAGTGAAACTATACATGTATGTTTTTTTACAAGTGTTCGATACAATTTCTTTTAGTTACATGTATAATGTTAATTCTATACATATAAATTCCTGCCAAACACGTTGTAATGTATCAGTGGTAATTGATTGTACAGCAGCACAAATCTGTTGTTCTATGTTCACATAAATTTGTTGGTAATGGTGCCGTGTACACTTTATCTTTTATAGCCCCCCCCCTAAAGAAAGAAATCGATGGGGTCATATCAGGCAACTTAGGAGGCCAGCTGTATAACATCGAGTCATCTGGTTCACTGCGACCGATCTAACTGCAAGATAGCTCCATGAAAGCTTCTAAAACAGCTTCATGAAGAACACACGAGGACCATCTATTGATCCCAATATACAATTTTACATTTTTACTTTTTATTTTTCTTTCAGCATATAGTTAGTTAGTCCAAGAAAAAAAAAACTTTTTGAGGAAAGATATTATTTTGTCATACATACCGTATGTATCGGCCTACGATGCGCACCTCTTATTTCAAATTACATTTTTTTTTTATATATTTAGGTATATTCTCAGTATAACGCGCATCCTTTTCTTTAGGAAAAAACCTAAATGCACATGTGCTATTCTTTTATCTTTTGAAGTCTTTCATTCGAAATATTTTCCCAGATTTTCAAACTATGGTATACTGAATTCACAAGTGATAAGAAGAACAATATGTCAACGGGTAGGAGAGGCTTGAGGGTGACATAACTCTGAAAACAGGGAGGATAATAAACAATGCAGATGTGCAAAAGAATGTTATTCTAGATTTTCGAGAAAAGAGATACTTAATTTGGAGTACGATAAAGCACTTACTACTCGAGCGAATTCGTAGAATTAAAAGAGTCAGATGCTTTCTCTTTCTCCAATCATTGAAAGCTTTGATTTTGAAATGAACCTCGAAGGCTTTAATAAATTCGCATTTGCTTTAGTCGAAATACAGTTGATCTAGTGTTCTTTTTAGTACTAAATATGTATCCTGCAATACGAAACAAACACTGTTCTCTTTTCAAATGCAGAGTCATTCAATTTGTGAAAGAAAACGGAAATTGTATTACAGCAAAGCGATTTGGTGTTAGCGAAATCTCCATTCATGAGTGGAAGAAAAATAAAATTACAACAATTAGTATGCTGAATATAATTAATACGATGTGAAAGGACAAAACGATTCTCATAAAAACAACCAGTCACGGAAAATCTCACTTTGCCGCGGTACTTTCTTGCTGAACGGAAAGGTACAAAATTAAAACCTATGGTTATTTATAAAAGAAAGACGATGCTGAAATGTAATTTGCCAAATGGTGTTTTCATTCGTATTCACAAGAAGAGACGAAAAGATGTAAAATGGTGGATAAGAAATGTCTGGCAAAAGCGTCCAGAAGTGTTAAAGAATCCAGAAATTCTTTCAGTTTGGGACATATTTAGATCCCATCTACTGAAAAAACGAAGAAATTTATGAAAGAATGTTACACAAACATAGCAGTTATTCCTGAGGATTAATGCCATTAATTTAGCCTTCAAACGAGTATGTATCGATAAGCCATTCTAAGAAAATTTAGAACGATAGTGGAACACTTGGATGTTAGAAGATTAAAAAAACGTTTACAAAAGGGTAACAAATGCATCATGCTAGTCTAGAAATAATATGTGAGTAGATAATAAAAGCATGGAATGAAATTAAATCTGACAAATATTCTCAGGAACATTGAAAATAGCACACTCATACTACAATTAGGAAGTGGATCATATAAACATATGCATGGTGGAAGATTCGTAAACATAACGATCACATTCTGTCTTTAGGAGGAATATAGTAGGTGAAGAATTTCTTGTAGACGTGTGAAAAGATGTTTCGCACATTTAAAAGAATTTGAGAGGGGTTTCATCATCGGCATAAAAGCAGTAGGCTGGTGGACGCAGCGCGTCGTTAACCAGATTCATCAGAGTGTGATATCAGAATACCATGCAGTACGTTGGGAGAAATGGACACGGGATGGTACTCACGTTCGGAGAACGGCATCTGAAGAGACCAGAAAGACGACAAAGTGAGAGGCTCGGGTGGCAAGCTCTCGTGGATCCCTTAGTGACTCGTTCCACGATACAATGAAATGTAGGGCTACCAGTAATACCACCACCCCTTTTCCAGTCATCTTGCGGAAGCGAATCTGTAATCAAAGCATTCTCTTCGTGTACTGCCTTTTACTCCTACGACTACTGTGGTATCAAACCAGATCGATGTGGAATGTCACAGATTGGTAAAATATGGTGTTAAGTGATGAATATTGGTTCGTTTTAGGGACAGATGATAACCGCGTATGGATGGGGAGGCAACCTGGTGAACGATGTAATTTCCCCCTCATTGTCTCACGACACACTACACACACAGCAGGCGTAATGGTCTGGAGCTGTAGCCTATGATAGATGGTCCACTATAATTGTGGTACTTGAAACCTTAACGGATCAGCGTTACGTTGATGACATTCTTTAACCCCACCCTTGGGGGAGACTTTTCCTAAATGACTTTCCAGGGGCAATTTTACACACACTCAGCTAGAGTAACTTAAGACTTTCTACGTCATGTTAAGATTCTTTCATGGCCTGCCATAAATGTTCCCAATAGAGCATTTGTGGGACCATCTGAAATGCCAGATGCCCCATTGTCACTTTGTACATGATTTGGAGATGGCTGTACAAGATTTGAGGATCCATCTGCTTCAGGAGAACAATAGCGTCTAATCATCTCAATGCCGGACCCTGTTGTGGCATGTATTGTTGCAGGAGGCGATCCAACGCTCTATTAAAGTTGTTCTGTATTTGCCTGATTGTATACACTTTATTTAATTAATTGTCTTGATTTTGGAATTTATAAAATCTCTGAACTGTATCAAAATGTGTATTAAATTTCATTTTCCAATCCGAAGCTCACTTCTTAGTGTACACTATTCTCATTATTCCTAAGTGTAATGCAAAAGTCATTTAAAAAATGTAGAATATCTACAATCTAGATGGAACGGAAGATGATTATTTATTTATGGATCAGAGTAAAAGTGGTAGTGAGGATGGAATAGAATTTCATGATAAGCCTGAAGATATAATGGATGACGAATTTGATGAACTTTTCATGTGTTATCGAATTATGAAAAATTTTTAAGTTCATATAAGTTATGTCAATTCTTTTAAATAAACAGCGTTTAGATACAAGTAGAAATCTATAATCATGCTCACAATTTCCTTATTCTTAAACCTATCATTTTTATATCCAGAGTAAAAGCACACTCACAAATTTTGATCTTATTATTATTATTATTATTTTTGTATTAAAAGTGCGCGTTACATGCCAGAATATATAGTATTCAAAAACACAATTTTCATATCTGTGTCACCAAGAATTAAATATAGTTTCACGCCCAATTACTTGTGAAATAGCACATATTTCGGATCTTGCCAATTTCAAGTGCATTTGATTCAACTAAAAGTAATTGATTCCAAAATTTCTTTGTTAAAAATTTTAATATTTCAATTCATTTGAAGGAAAGGGGAGGGGGATGAAACAATCATATCCCCAGCAATGGAAATTTATATGAATTAAAATAGCTCGAATTAAAAATCTAGTTGCTTTTTTGACATGCACAGTGTAGTTTTATTTTCATAGGTAGCTATTTCTTCGCTCAGAATACCATCTTTCTTACAACGATTTTTTTAGTCGGATTTAACACTTCACCGATAAAGTATAATACCAAATGTCTTCCAAAAGATTCATGTTTTTGTAAATGCATATGCGTTATATAATGTATATTTCATTATTAATTTCTATTTTCAAAAAGATACGTTAATTTTGTGTCACTTTTTTCATGGGTATAGTTAAGATTTCGTTTCAAGGGGAGGGACTTATTTTGTTACAAAAAGAAAATCCCTTTTTAAACAAGGGTTGCCCAAATGAAAAGTGGACATGTGTGATAGTGAGATAAGAACAGCGCTGATAGTATCTCCGTCATTTAGGGATGTTACAGAACATTCGAGAAATGTATTGCAGTTTACGTACAACCAATTTACCTATTCATATAACATAAGAGCATTAAGTGAATGTTAACTCGATGAATGCGTCCAGAACGGAGCAGTGTGCAGTAGTGCGGTTTTTATCGCCAGAAGATGAGCGTAATGTGGACATTTATCGTCGAATGAATGAATGTAAAGTTTATTGGCGCAAGAGCCAGATATGGCTATGCTGCGCCAAACAAGATTAAACTGTGGTCTAGACGTGAAGTTGAAAAAAAGGTAAAAATGGTTGACAAGAAGGAGGGTCGAAAATAGAGAAGGATCGCTAGGGTATCCCGGGAGTACATTTATCGTCGAATGATGGCTATTTAGGACGAACGGTGGTGAACAAATGGTGTTAAAGATGTCTTGAAAGGTAGGCATCAATATCGAATCTGTCAATGCCGAGGCAAGTAAACATTGTGATCGGCAAGGAATCCATTGATGCTCTCGATGAAATTATTAGAGATAATCGAAGAGTTATCGCTCGTGGCATCTGTACAATGTCTGAGCAAAGGAACGGCACAATCAATCGTTCACCAATATCTACAGTACAGTAAAGTGTGAGCGTTATGGATACCAAAACACCTCATCCTTGAAATGCGTGGATCTGTCTACATTTGATAAGTTTTAATAAAGATCCACATAATTGTTGCAGCCGAAAAGTCGTAGTGTCACCACTACACATCCAAATTAAAGAGAATGAGTATGTAGTGGAAACACGCATCATATCCACCACCGGAAAAATCAAAAGTAATACTGGCTTCATGGAAAATGGTATTAAACTTTTTCTCTGGATTGCTGTTGAACACTTTTGATTCATTTCCTGCCACAAAAGTACACTATTAGTTCTGCACAATACTGCAATGTTTTCACAAACTTCGAAAAACAATTAAAAGCAAAAGCCTAACCTTCTTTCACAGCAAATGATCCTTCTTCATGATAACGCCCGACCTCCCGTCCCCGTGAAACCCAGACGACCATATATAAATTTCGTTGGGAAGCATTGGAACACATATAATACAAACTGGATTTGTCACCGGGTGACTTTCACAGTTTAGGACCTCTTAAAAAATCTGATGGGGAAGCATTTTCATTCGAAGTGAAAGTCGTCGTGCGAAAAACAATATCAATAATTTTACATCAAGGGCATTGAAATGATGAATAAACGATTGGACCAGTTTTTCAACAAATATGGCAATTTCTTTTAAATTTCCAATAAGGGTGAATGAATGAATGAATGAATGTAAAATTTATTGGCGCAAGAGCCAGATATGGCTATGCTGCGCCAAACAAGATTAAACTGTGGTCTAGACGTGAAGTTGAAAAAAAAAGATAAAAAGTGGTTGATAAGAAGGAGGGTCGAAAATAGAGAAGGATCGCTAGGGTATCTCGGGAGTTCCAATAAAGGTATTAACTTTTTCCAAGTCGTGAACTTTTATTTGGGCATTCTTTTACTCTGCATGACAATTTATTAATTTGGCCATTATGTTATTCTTTTTCATTCTAATGACGCATAAATTTTGTTTCATTTTTATAGATGAACAAAAATAAAAAAAAAAAAAAAAAATCCATGATCGTGCTGCATAACAACTGCTGTGTTCATTCCTGTAATTAGTTCTAAAAATTCTTCACATACAGATATGAAGCTAATGAACTTTGCATACTTATATTGATTCTAGGCCTTAAGAATTTCCTTTATATATCCTCATACTTGTAACTATAAACAACGTACACGTGTATAGCTATTTACTTTCAGTAAATATAACAATATATGAAGGTAAATTAAATATAAAAGAAACTTCTTTAACGGTGACAAACGATTATCATACATTTAGGCATAACAATGTTTCAAGTTATTCAAAGTTTAAATAATCGTCTGGCATTGTTTTAGTCTCCATATGTTCATTTATTTAATCACCAACTCCTAAAAAAAAGCAGTCCAATATGGAATAGCAAGCAAAAAGTAAAATTGCTTGATTAGAAATAAAAACTATTTGTTGCAAAAGTTTTCGCTTCTGTTTTTTCACGGAATATTACGTTCTACAATTCTTATCATCATCATTCTACAAACGATGTAGCATAACTGTTATGAAATTTTTCAGAAGGTTAAAGTAGATTAATCGCTGAAAAAGACGCTCCATTGCAATCTGCAATGTTCTTCTTTTAGACCCCACACAACTCTGGTGTAACACAAGAAAAATTAATGAAACTCTTTCGTAGAGAACACTTGAACACTCTCTCTATAGTCCAGACTAAGTACCTTCAGATTAATATTTGCTTACTCTTCAAAGGAGCATTAGGTGGAGAAAGATTTTCATCGAATGAAGAATATGTATACAATTGGTTCCAAACACTTTCAACTTCTTTTTATTATGCAGAAATAAAATAACTTTCGATACATCGAAAAGTATGTATAGATCTTAAAAAGGATTTATAGAAAAATTAAATAGATGAAATTTTAGTAAGAATATTTGTAAAAAAAGATCTTTTAAGAAAGTCTAGTTTATATTTGATTCGTCCTCGTACAAGCTTAAAGTACAAAGCACGGATACCACAGATATCTATGAGAATTATGTATTGTACAGAAATGTGTGTATACATATCTGGAAAAAATAATTTTTTATCTTTAGAAAACAGTGTTTGGAACCTTCTTAGTCATTTCGTTGATTCAAAACCAACTGAGAATATTGAAGAGATGACAAATGAAAATATTTTGGAAGGAATCAAAGTTGTGTGAGTGTGTATGGTTTAGTAGAAGCAAACTTTTTAATCCTCAAATTAAATTTTTGCATTCGAGTAAAAATATTAATGTTTGATTAAACAATGAATGGAAAATTTAGACTGTAAATTTTTGGAACGTTATCTGACCATTTTAAACAATGCAAGAGGAATTAAAATTGAGAAGTACAGATTCGTAAAATAATTTCAAAGGAAGAGTTCATATTTTGGAAAATCTTAATGAACCATTAATCTAAGCACAGTTTGGCAATATCTGACGTTGATTTAACTACTTACAATATTCATTAATCATGCGAAATACAGTAATCTGTGAGACTAATTTCCAAATCCACGAGATTAAATTACACCTTGAAATGTTGCATGATCCTATACGAAAAATATAAAATTTTTGTTTGATATTGACTAATTTAAATATGTTTCATTTTCGTAGTCAAATATTTTTATTTCATCTAGTAAGAATTAGATTTATTCATGTAACAAGTTTATTTTTAATATACCTCAATAAACTTGACTTTATACAAGGTAATTATGTTATTCATACTTTTTCTGCAAATTTAAAATAATAATGGAACCATTTAAGTTGAAGCATTAGTCAAAAAATATTTTCCTTCAATGCTTCGAAAATGCTAAATAAAATATGAATTTTTGTTATGTTTTAGGTTAATTTTTTATGCAAAATCAATTTATAGTTAAAAAAAAGTTACAAAGCAAAATATTTTTTTTTTGTACAATCTTGTTGATGGATTTCACAGTGATTGAAAATACAGTTAGTAACAGTTTGCATATACCATACCAAGTTAAGAAAGTAACTAATTAGTAGAATGCTTTCTATTAAAATTATGCTATGAGAAATTGTTCTCTTACAATAATTAAATAACTTCTCAAGTCATTTATACACCAGCTACCAGTTTTCTTTGGGGTGACCCTAATTCCATGCACTATCTTCAGCGGTATAGAAATTCGAATCCACAACATACTAAATCCAGTCGAATATCAGATACAACAGCTCCAATTCTTGCAAAGAAAAGAGGATTAAGTTTCATTATTTTGTGTGGATAAAAAACTAATGAGAAAGTTCTATGACATGTAGCTGAAAGATCTTGTGTTAATAGAAGAAAACATAAAATGATTCAACAAACTTTTAAAAATTGCATTAAATAAGCAATGGAAAGAGATATTATACATCACCAAGTGAGGAGGAGTAGGCTTAAGCTCATACAAAAAGAATCTAGGAACAGGCTTATAAAGAAATAAATTGAGGAATTTGTTAATAACATAAAAAGCTGGAATTAAGTAAAACTTTCCTTGTCATTTCACATTGAAATAAATAAGTAATATCTTCTTCAAATTAGGATGTTATATTTTGTTATGTTAGCAGAATGTACAAGCCATTTCCATAAAAAAATTCCATAAAAATAAGTTAGTTGTAATAAAAGTATTGTACAGAGCTTTCCCATAAAAATACATTTTGGTAGTAATATACAAACTATTTATCACAGTATTGATATAAAATTTCAGTAGAAATTAAATACAAAGATTTATCATAGACTATTTATTATGATAAAGCTTAAGAAACCAAATAAAATTAACAAACTTTCTTTAAAATGCATGAAAATAATTCAAATATAAAGAATATTGAAAGTCTCGTTTTTAATTTTAAGAGCTAATAATATGAAAGACAAAAATTGTTGGTTTTATGTTAATAATGTTCAAGAGTTACAGGAATTCTGAACCTGATATTAGTCAGGACAGAAAGACTTCTCTTGCCCCAATTCAAAGAAATTTTATAATTTTAAGTTATCCCTCTGATTTCAGATGTTGGGGGGGGGGGATTTTCTTGAAAAATTACTCTCCTTTTCTAAGTCAATTCCAACAATGCCAAACTAAAGTTCAATTCCTATACACAAGGGCATCCACACAGTTGAGCTTACTTAAGATATAAATTTACAAACAAACAATTAAACACTTAGATTATGAATTCAGCCAAAAATGATATCACAATATTTTCATATCAAACAAAGAGGGGAATAGTAATATTACATTGCACAGTTAATGTTTTGATTGAAAAATGTTGAATATTAATTCCCTGTACCTACAAAACTATGCATTTTCAGTCATTTTACTTTATATAGACACTCAACAGATGTTATTCAAGAATAAGAATAAAAAAAGACATTTAACGCAAAATTATAGTTTAATATGATACATATATATCATGAGCTATTTAGTTTGCTAGTTAATTAACAACACATTTGTGTAGTAATAATGCATATCATTACTAAAAATCTTTTTTTTTTTTTTTTTTTTTCTTCTTTCTTTTACTATTTGATTATTGCCCAAACTTGTATATATAAAGATAAAGATTTGAAATTACCTTATTCAGACATTATATTTATAACCACTGTAAAATTGCATATTTTAACAAATAGCTTACCCACCTGTATTGGCTACTAACTACTTAATTAACACTGTATGTGTGAATGATTTTATGATAGAATAATTATCTACAAAATTAACTCAATTAAAAATGAAACAAACTTAAAAATATATATTACACAAAATAACACAGTGAATAAAAATTACTATACGACAGCATTTTGCTTTCAACAAATTTATTGATTTTTCAAAAAGGAAGGCAACAAAAATATTGTACATCAAAGTTTGAAAGACATGCTAAAAATTTGATAAACACCAGCATGTAAGTTTGTCAATAACACATTCTCAGAGCTACCATACATGATATCATTAGAAATATCTATAAACTTTCACACCTGCAACAGCTTTTAATTTAATATAATATATTCATTTTAAAGTATTTTAATTTCTTTGAATTTAAAGATTTTTTTTTTGTTCACCAACTTGGATAAAATATTTTTTCACATTCATTTCAATAATGAAAATAATAATAATAATAAATGAAAAAAATAAGCTTAAAATAATAAATACTAATACATATTTTTCCAATGAAATATTTCTTAAGCAATCTAATGTAGTGAATTGCACACTGCACAAAAGATAAAATAAAATGTTAAAAACAATTGATGCAAGGAATAATTTAGTAGAATATGGAAACATTGCATCAGGTTTTACTGACTACATAAAATGTTTTATGTTCATGTGTAACTACACACTTTATAATTTGCGAATTTTGCACTGGTACATATCTCTGAAGAGCTATTCTTTTAATTATTTTTACATACATAGCTTTTCTTTTTAATTTAACAATCTAAAGTTCAAAAACACAATTTTTAGCCAAATCATTGTGAAGAATAATTCTATTCTATTTGATAAACACTGACATGCAGATTTTTCAATAACACTCTCTCAGAACTACCATACATGATATTTAAAATTTCTATAAACTTTGCACACCTGTAATTGATTTGAGTTTAACATAATAACTCATTTGAAGTACTGTAACTTCTTTAAATTTATTATTTACCAACTTGTATAAAATATTTTTTTTCACATTTATTTTCAGTCAAAAATAATAAATGGAAAAAAAATGAGCTTAAAATAATTAAAATACTCAGATGACAAAATATTATCTTAAACTAAATCATGAACAAAAAATTAAATACCAATACATTATTTTCCAATGAAACAATCTAATGCACAAATGATGAAAATGGATTAATTTAGTACCATTCAAAAACACAGTAAAGGTTTTCACTGACTAGACAAAAAGTTTTATGCTCATGTGTAACTACACACTTCATAATCTATGAATTTTGCATTAGTACACATCTCTGAAGAGCTATATTAATAATTTTTATAAACATTGCTTTTCTTTTTTAATTTAGGACTCTAAAGGTCAAAAACACCTCTTTAGCCAAATCGTTGTGAAGAATCGTTCTATTCCATTGAGTATTCTGCTAAGCAATTAAAAATAACATATTAGCAAATACAAATCTGAATATCAAATAGCAACGGTACTTTGGAACAAAGGCATCAATATTTCTAAAATATTTTATCTATTCTTACAAAATAAATAACACTCTGGTACTTGTGACAGATGGATTCTGCTCTAACATTAAATCCATACATAAATAATTTAAATATTAATGATTGGCAATACCAATCTGAAAACAGCTATTTTTCAGGCTGTACTGTAAACAGACTTTTTCACCTTTGCTGACTTGAACTTCTTCATCTAACACAATAGCTCCTTGCTTCCACAAACCATTTGAATCAGAAGTATTGACAATGAAATTAGAATGGTACGTCAGAGTAAACCAATAAATCACAGCGGTTATTTTACCATTGGTTGTCACTTCAACTTCTTTGGTTTTATGGGAATTACTGAAAAACGATTTCGTACCACTTTCAGATTTGTTGTTCAGATCAATGGTGCACAACTTGAAAGGTTCAGTGATATTTTGATGTGGTAATGTTGAATACTGGATGTCTTGATGAATCTGGCACTAATAATATGGAAACAATAATACATAGTATAAAAAAAAATAGATAGCACCTCATTCAAAAATTTACTTCACAATTTTTTAATATACTTTTTAAAAAATTTCTAAAACCCTGACCACATTTTTAGAAAATAATAAATTGAAACTTGAATCATACAATTAACTTTTGAAAATCCCATATGTTAAAATTATTTTACTAAGTAAGTTATCTGTATAATTTTTTATAAACAATACCAATAACTCAGTTTTTGTTTTGTTTTTGCTATTATATAAAAACATCATCTGGATATGTAGCAAATGGGTCACTAACGCAAAACAAAGCAAATTATATATACAATAACATATAACAATGTAAACAAGATAAATTTAAATCAAAAAAGTGGATCAAAAAAGTGGTCAATCAAAATAAAAAAAGTGGATAATGTGAGAAACTTTCAACAATCAATATCACATGGTTGAAAAATACTTGAAGAATGCATGTTGAATTAATTGAAGATAACACATTAAAAAAATGCTCTAATTCTTTTGGATTACAATAATAAAAAAGAAATTTAAAGTATTGTAAGAAAGAAAGTTGAGTATTGAATCATCAAAAAGCTACAGATATCTCAAAATTATGATAATTATTTAATAATATTTTTTGGTTCAACTTTAATAAAATCTATGATTCGAAATCATTAAAAAAATGCACATTATAAAAAAAGTTTTTCTGCACCCCAGAATTTAAGAAAATATAATTTATACTTGGGCAAATTATGACAGCAATATAATTTGTCTTATGTACTCTTTTTAAAGATAAAACAGCATCTCTTATACAACATTATAATTGAAATACTCTTATTAATTTTCAAAAGGATCCTATATCCTAATATTAAGAGGGTAGTCAAGATAAAAATGTTTTAAGTTATAAATAAAAATAATTACCACCACTAACTTGATCAGTATGTTAAATTATAAATGTCATTTTAAAAGAATTTAGTTGAATTAGTTTAAATAATGTATTTTGGTTGGAAACTGAAAGAATGCTTTAAAAAAGTGGAGATATAAAAAAGGCAAATAATTTTTCAACCCTATGTATAAAATGTAAAATGGATCCTTTATCTCTAATATGTTTTTTAAATATGTCCTCTTTTGTTTCATAATTCCTTCCATTACAAAGTAAAGTATGATTAGTATACTCTGCAATTTTTGTGTAAAAATTTTAGTTTATATATTTCACTTAATGATTTGAATAAATTTTTAAATCTGTCAATAAAGTGAAAGTAATACTGATATAAATAAAATAACAGCTCACCTGATAGGCATTCATAATCTGTGAAATTTTATAGCCACACACTCTTTCATCTGAAATAATTTGTGAATGCTCTTTTAAAGTAGCACTTTCAACTAGTACAGCATGTATTTCTATTTCTCCAGGAACAACCAATCCTGTATCTTTCAAACACTGCATCCTGAAAGCATAAAACAATTATAGTTAACTCAAATAATTTACATAACACTTTTACAGTTGAAGTTATATTCAAATAAATATAAAAATAAAAGATTTTTTTAAAATTCAAAAAGAAATAAACTTTAACTAAAAGCAGTTAAGAAACATTTTTCTTAATTTGAAGACTTTAATGAGTTTGCTTCCTTTAACAGTATTAATTATCTTAAGTTTAACTTGAATAAAAAGGTAAATGTTTTCTGTTCAATCGTGAAGTTATTAGAATTGAATTAAATTCGTAATGATTGGGTGCAATGATTAGAGAGAATCGGATATAGTTATTATATCAAAAGTTATATTCTCAGTTGAGAAAATAAAAACACATCTTTGTCTAATATTGTTTAACTTATTTTCCTTTTGTGATAAGAATCCCTTTTCATACAAATTTTGAAAAAATACGAACACACAAATACAATTTTTATTAACAAAACAAAACTTATTAACAAAAGATATAAACATATTTAACAGTACCTTAACAGAGTGACATCTTCTAATAAATTTTTCTTCAATAAACCACACATTTCCACAGGGTCAACTATCAAAAAATCACACTGCATTTTATTGTTGCACAAATCTTCATATGATTTAAATACAAGTCTTTCATGAGAAATTTCATGTGCATCTTGTAACTGCTCAATTTCTGCTTGGTACTGCGTTTTTAAAACAAATACAGTATTAGAACTATCTTTTAGAGATTTTAAACTTAGAACTGGAAATGAAGATATATCTAGAATGGAAGCATTATCAACAGGAGATATGTCTTTCAGATTCAAATCAATAACATTTCCAGCAACATAAGAGTTCAATAAATAAATGAGAGATGGATCCATTGTTAGCAATTTATTAAAGTTATTTCTGGGAATCGAGTTTGAAAGTTTAACTTTCTTTAACTGGAAATGACCTCTGCATAAGAATTCAGCTTCAATATCATCCCCAATATTACAAAACGAAGAAGCACCTGAAATCAAAAAAATAAGAAATTAATCTTAGTAAATAAAAATAAGTTATGACCTTAAATTAAAATTTAATATTGTACATTTGCTACATTCATGTTCAACTAAAATTAAATATTTAAAGTTAACATGAATCACTGTTGATTAAAATTATAATTGAAATTTTTTTATTAATATTCTTATTTATTGAAAGATATAAGCTTCATTACATTTATGTAGCACAGAAAGTGTAACAATTAACATAACCGAATTAAAATATTGAAAATATAAGCTTCATTACATTTATGTAGCATAGAAGGTGTAACAATTTAAATACTTTGTTAATACAAAGAAATATCCATGATAAAAGTCATTTAATTTCCTAATTGATGAAATAATTAGAAGTAAGCTATAAAAAATTAAAACAGCTTTAATGTTATTAATTTAAGAAAAAGAAAAAAATGACAGTAGATTCCAATAAAAGCATTCAGAAAACATAAATGCACAGAAGATGATACAAGATGTGGTTATTAAATAATGTGACTGATGCTGTAAAAAACATTTTATTTGGATTTCATACATATTCATTATTTATACACCTCTCCTCTATCCCTATAATGCTCCATGCAAATCTTTCATAGTTTGAAACAATGTGGGAAGTCTTCTGTCAGCTCCTTTGGGATGCATACCTTTTTCACAGCTTCTACGGACTCAAATCTTGTTCCTTTAATGCAGATTTTACCTAAGATAATAGATAGAAGTCTCATATGGTGGAAGATCTGGCAAATAAGGCGGATGGCCTAACACTGAGATCTGTACTCTTGACAGCAATGCGGAATGACTTGCCCTTCCTCACTACAGGTCGTTTTTTCCTTATTCTTTCATGAAGTTCAGGAAGAATGTGAAGATAGTAATGTTGATTAACAGCTTGACCTTCAAGAACTTAGTGAAGGTACACAATCACATAAATATCAAAGAATCATCATTGCTTAGAATTTTGAATTGCTCATTCCAGCTTTTTTTTTGGCTCTTGGTGAAGATGGGCTTTTCCAGAGCATGGATTGGCGAATTGATTCAGTATCATAAGTAAAAATCCAAGATTCTTCTAGTATTGTTGCCGTACTGATTTTTTGTCAATTCCTACAGTCACAGTAATCACACAAATACTTAACTGATGGCCAAATCAAACCAGATTACCTATTTTTTCAATGCCATCTGATTTTGATGTGAGAGGGCAACCCAGGTAAGAATCATGTTCTATGTCTTCTCAGCAATATTGAAAATGCTTAAACCTCTCAATAACACGTGCACTCGATAAGCATTCATTGCCATACACTTCTTTCAATAAATTAAATGTTTCAGTAGTGGTTTTTCCAAGCTCCATGTGAAATTTCCCAACAATCTGTTGACCACTTATCATTTTTGAGGTGAAACACACACAAAAAAAATAATAATAATAACTCTATCGAGAATGAAGTCTAAGGGTATATGGATTTGTTTACAGAAACGAGAGGCATTGCATTCAAAAGAGAAGGCTTCACACTAAACAGCTACTGGTCGCTGATGTTTGGCACATGCTTACTTCTACTGTAGCAATGTCAGTCTTATTATTTAATATCCACACTTCATACTTTCTAAAGAAATTATAAGAATTCCATATGATCAATAACATTTAACAATTATTTTATAATTTTTTACATGCATTAAAATAATTAAAATTAAAGAATTCATTTTTGGCAAATCATAGAAAAATTCATAGCAAAGGAAATATAATAAATTTCAAGAAATATAATTCTGGTAAAAATCTCACATAATTTTTAAAAATTTATATTCACCTTCTAAATATTGAGGTAAAACAAAAAATATTGCTTGTTCCCAGCAACCATGATCAGACCCCTCTTTGGGAGCTGTTGAAATTTTATCTTTCTCATCTAAATGTAAATCAAACCACATTACAAATGCATCCAAGTTCCCACTTTCAGTGCATTTGTACAAAGGATTCAAAACTTTGCCTTGCAACAGCGATTTTATTTCCTACAATTACAGAATTAATATAAAATTAAGCTTTCATAATACAAATTTAACATTGAAATAGTTATTTGTAAAAGATTGATTTAATCAAAAGAGTACGACTCAAAGATATAAAACTCATAAATACAATATATAAGGTAATAAAATTTTCAATTTATACATAACTGTTGTCCACATACATTAACCCTTACCTGACAAGGAAAACTTAGAGATACTCTTCCCAATACCACTATTTTTCAAACAGGTGCACATAGTTATGCAGTGTATTGGGGGAAAGTAAGAGGCACGCTTTGCAGTCTAAGAACTGTTTACTTCCACAATAAAAAAAGGGGGGAAGAAAATACAAAATTTTAACTTTAGAGTAACAGTATAGTAAAAAAATTGTCAGTACTTTTCTACCAAGTGATATATCCTGAAACATAGTTGGACACATAAACCAACATCACATTCAGTGCACTGATAGTGGTATTCACGACGAATTTTTTTCTTGAACAAACAACGCATCTTCTTGGTGCATTTTTCTTTGAAGACCTTGATAGAGTATAAACATTTGAAAATTTCATCATAAAGTCAGAAAAAACTGACCATATTTTTCTTAGTTTTGGGTTTGGATGTGAATTTTCATTAAAAGTACTGTTATCAGAAAAGTGCAGAAACTTCATGATAGAGATGAAAAAGATTTCTGCTCATAAATGTCCCAAAAGCTGGCACTTCAATCAATTTATTTTTAGACCAGTAAAACATAATGTCAGATTTTACTGTTATTCCTCATCAAATCAGTATACCTAAAAAAACATATATTTCATCTGAATTGATTGGATGCCACAATTTCATTCTTAGTTTCTCTTTTTTAGAATGTTGGTTGATGTACTGGTCTGCGAAACAATAAGTTTCGATAACAATATAAAGCACAAGCTGCTCATCAAAAAAAAAAAAAAAAAAATTCAAAAAAGAGAAGTGGGTCTGAAGCATCCATTATATTTTTCTTTATTCCTGGCTATCCCAAAAATGGAAGGCATAGTGGTGACATAGGTAAATTTTTTATATCTAGTCATTTCCAACGTCTGGCATCTTTCAGAGAATAAGTCACAATCAGAATCCTCTTCATCTGATGTAATATCATATTCTGATATTTCTGATCTTGAAGATGATGGAAAGTAGTAATCTCACTGACTGTCAGACATAGATATATTGGAAGAAAAAATTACAAAAAGTTCTTTTCACACACAGTAAATGAAAACGGAAATGGAAGAAGAATAAAAAAGCATGACCTACTCAAATAGAAACATAAGCAATAACTGCACAGCTGTGACATTTGCCCTTCCAGAAACATTTCCCTTTCCAATTCTCCACCTCCCCTCTTCTCTGAAATAAGCAAATCCTTTACAAACACTGGTAAGGTTATTTTATCGCATTCCAAAGCTGTGGGCATAGTTTTGTCAGTAGCAGAGCAATTCAAAGAAACGTACTTTGGAAATCTGTATATATATACACCCATGGCAGTTAACACATCGGCTGAGCAAGGCGTATATATATATACGGCGGCAGCAGCAGTTAACGGGCCAGCATATGGTCTCACAGAATTATATATTCATTCTTATCAACAAAATATTTCAAGGCATAAAAATAGTTGCTTGAAAATAATTTAAAACAAAATAGTTTATAAAGTGTTAAATAAAAATTGTACATTCAATTTAAATTTTAGTAAAATTTTTAAAAAAATCAAATTTGTTCCATTTATTTAATTTTTATACAAAGAATGAGAAGAGTCATTTTATGCTTCTGTTCATTTCTAACAACAACAAAAATACAGTATGCTATTTTTTTTGTCATGGTAGATCATTAATTGAAAATGTAATAAATAATAAATTTTCAACTTATAATCCAATAAACCCAAATTTCAATATATCATACCAGTCAAAATAATCTATGAATAATCCCTTTTGCGATTTAAAAAAAAATTCCTTTAAACAATTAACATTTAAAAAAATAACTTTGTGTTGAGCAAAAATAGGCAGTTGGAACAAATTCAATAAATGAACTAAAAATACAAACACTAGTAAACAATTCCTGCAGTATAAAAAATACGGGAAGATTTTGATCAACTAAATAGTAATAAAAAAATACAGATTAAAAAGTACATAAATTTTACACAAATTGTGAGAGCTTAACTTATTAGCAAAGCTTAAATCTTAAGTTTCAGACTTATTTATTATCTGTTTTAAAAAGAAATGTTTTTTCTCCCTTTGCATAATTTCATAAAACTATAGTCTCATTTCTAAAAGTCTAAATTTCCAGATAACTTTGCATTTGATTTTCATTTTAATTATGAAAAATATTCAGTTAATCATTATGTAGTCCCATAAGAACTACATGAAAGCAATTTTCAACAATTTCATTGAAAGGACACTAGATTCTTATTCTTCAAAAACTTTTAGTATAAAAGCTGTTTAAATGCTTACAAAAGTATGTACAAGCTTTTTACTAACTTTTGAAAGCAGATGAAAATATACAATCAGTATTTTCATAATAATGAAATGATAAATTATCCATTATTTAAAAACATATCTTTTTTTAATTTTAATTAAATACATATGAAAGACTTTAACTTATGAATTAACATTATTTATAAGACATATATTCTGTTATTCATATAATTACACAAAAAGTTGCTTTTTTACTACTGAAGGAGAAAAACAAAATCATTTGAATCTCTGTTCCTTTTCTAATACTCATGTGTATATATAAGGCTAAAGTAATTAAAAAACAGAGACTAAACCATATTATTAGAAAATAAATTTATCACATCAATATTAACTTTACCTTCCAATTAATACTATTACCAATCAAAACATAAAATTAATTATTGAACTGATGGAAAATTAAACTTTCTGTGAAAGAAGCAATTGAAACATTTTGTGAAATTATGCAGGGCTGGAAAAGGCATTTTTATTTTAAAATTAAATACTAAAACTCATATTACTACAACAATGAAAACTGTTAAGCCATTTCACATCTTAAGCAATTTTTAATAAACAAACATAAAAATACTACAGCAAGTGATGTACCAACAAAAGGCAATGTATCAGTTAAAAACATTCCCTTATAAATGCATATACCTGATGTGAATTGAAATTTGCTTGAAGAACACAAGATGGAGCACTTAAATATTTTAATTTCAAGTTGGAAATCTTTTCAGTAGAGTAAGGCTCATCATCTAAATATTGAGGAATAACACCCTCTTTTAGGTCAAGTGCTTGCATAACTTTGTCATCAAGGCTACAAAAAATAATAATAAATTTATTTTAAAAGAAAACATATTTATTTCAAAGTATACATATAAATATTCAAATGTAAATTAATAAGGAAAATGAATCTTTAAATGTGAATACAAAATAATATATATATAAATTTTACAATTGAGGAGTAAATATTTGTTACATTAGAAATAAAAATAGAAAAGCATATAAAATGGTTTTTAATGACAATGATGCCTTTTTTATCGAAAATTTAAAGTTAAATTTGACAGAATTTTACACATTGTTGAAAGTTTAGAATTATAAAAAACTTTAATTTTTAAAAATTCAATAATTTCACATATATTATATATAACAATACACTACCCCTGATTCAAAATCATTATATAGACTTTTCATAATTATATTGTCAATAAACATACATAAACATAGTCATTACAAATATTTTTAAAAAACATATGTAATACATTTAATGTTACACATTTTAAAAAAATAATTTGCCAAGAGGTAAATTATATCTTCATAGATTTTCTAAAACAATTTTTTTAATTATACTTTACTTTTTATTGCTTTTTAATTATAGAAACAATTTAGAATATTATATCAATTTTTTCTAATAATCATAGCATTAGGACATTTGTATTTAAAATAAATCCAAAATTTAAAATAAAAATGAAAATTTGATTAAAAAAATACAGTCATACTATTTCTTAAATTTATACTGTTAAATAGGCAAAACTATTCTTGCATGCAATGATAACATTCCAATGTTTTATTTTGTATTCTTTTAGGAAAAAAATTCCTGCTTAACAAACATTAATGACGTTATGAGTTTTACAAGTAAAGACATTTATTTTAATATACGAAAAAATGTAGTATAACCTCAAAAAATTACCAACCAAAAAAATTAAATATTCTATTTTTCAATCCAGTGAATGATTAGTTTTTTAATCAAATAAAGATTTCACACCATTCATCACAATAAACATTGAGATAAACACAATTTAATCAAATCAATTTACATAGTTTTGACAATTCCAATATAGCTGTTAAAAAATATATAAAAACATTCCATATTTTTTGTGAAAAACTCGATATTTTTAGAATGAATGAGCATAAAGTTTATAACTTTCTTAAAAAAAAATTATTTAAATTATTCCAATAAATTTATAGAATAAAATAACTTTTTTCAACAAAAGAAAATTCTGCATTGATGGCATAAATTATATTAATTTATTTGATAAGACATTCAAATGAGATATGAAAAAAAATACTACTTGTATTCTAAAACATAATGATGTCATTATATATTAGGAGTGCATGAAAGTAATCTCATTAAAAATTAGGAGTGCACGAGTAGCAACTAAATTAAAAAAATCAAACTTTTCTTTTAAATCCATAATAAACACACACAAATTGCTTAAACATTTAAAATAGAAATTTAAATTAGAGTGTAGAGAAGTTGTGGGATCTGATCATAACAATGAATGAAATATGTACAATACTTGGGTTATGAAGCTCATACTGTGGAATAATACTCCAAAACAGATATATACTTAATCTTCATAGACTATGCTTAAATCTAAAAGCAAATTTGCCCAATTTATTGTAACATAAAATTCATAAATACAATGTTTTCTTATTATTTCATTCAATTGTGAGCGCATGTATGTATCAGACTTTCTACCCTCCTATATTTCCTGATGTGTAACATGAATATGAGATATATTAAACTTGAAATAATTAAATAATAGCGTAAAAGAAAAAATGATTATTTATAAAAACCTTTTCAAAGATATCATTCATACAAAAATAACTTGACTACCTGTTACAGACTTTCCTGTCCAGTAACTATACAAGATTTTTTTTATATGTGGAACTTATATTTGATTTTATTGGTTTTTATCATTCTATCTCCAAATTCCTTAATTCATGAATGCCATATGTATAAAAGCAAATAAAAAAAACATCAAATTAAAAACTTTTAAATTTATGATGAATTTCACAAAGGATTTCTTATTTTAGATATCTCTGCAATTTCAAATATTTCTATGTTTAACAGTAAACATGAAAATTAAGTGAAAGTCAATATAATTAACAAACCTAAAAGTTTTATTAAGTTAACAATGATTTAAAAAAACAATACTACTGAGGCCTGAAGTCAAAATATTTTTTAGTTTACTATCAAATTTTCCAAATAGAATACATAAGAGCCAAAATGCTAAATTATAAATTTTTGTTTCACACTCCAACAATTTTTCACTGTACTGTTTCATAAAAAAATAAATAATCTGTAAAAAAAATAATTATATCTCATAACACAATTAATTCCTTCTTAAATATAAAATACATAGCATCCTAAATTAAATCAGCAATGTTTTATCAAAATTTAATATGCTATATAATTCAGTTAATGATTTAATTTATTCAAAATAATATTTGAATAATTCTCTTACCAACCCAAAGAGTAACCTTCCAAGCCTTTTAAGAGATTAAAAGGGGCTTTTTTTTAATAGGGAGAGGGTTCATTTTAAAAAAAAATATGTAGATGAATGTGTGGACATATATTGAACATTAAAAATGTTATGGACTTTTTTTTCAGTCTATTGGTCTATAAAAGGGATTTGAATCTCCAAATCCCTCCTAGCAAACACCACTGAAGATCAGCTAATATACAGCAGGACAAAGTAATTACTTAGTATATATTAAAATAAAATACTGAAGGTATTGTGCAATGAAAAATATTAAATTAAATTACCAGAAAGTTCTTTGAAACTGTTCACATTCAACAGGAACAACAAAAACATCAGCAGAATATGGAATAACTTTTGCTCGACAAACATTCACATTGCTTTTGTCCAAATGGTTAGGGTGGGCTGCAGAAACCCCGTTTTCTTCATTCGGAGAATGATTTTCTGTATCTCTTGATAATAAGTATTCCCAGGCATGGTTTAAAGTTTCTAAACTATTTTCGCCGAACAATCCAGCATCAAATATTTCAGTGACAATTAGAGAAACCCTGCACAAATGAATGAAAAAGATAACTAAGGTACATTTATAAAACAAGAATCCCTTAAAACACTAACATTAAGTAATAAACAAAATACCAAATTACCTTAAGTAAAAATATTGAACAAGTTTTTTTGTCTGTATAACATATATATAGTTGAGTACATTTCTTAAATAAACAAGCTTGCAAACTATACACACACTCTTCATAAAATTCTCAACAATTTCTTCTGAATATTATTCACACAATAAAAAAACTCATTCTTTCATTTTTTTAGATTTTATAACTCAAGTTGTAACACATTTTCCTCATGAAATTAATAAATCAAAAGTTTATTATTTTACAATGCTTTCTATTAAGTTCAATGATCAGTGCAATATATTATAAAAAATTAGTGACTTTAAATAAGACAAAAAAATATTTCAAATGAGTTAAAATTCAGTATCAATATTAATTGACAGGACCAAATTTTTTCTAAAACATATTTATTGAATGTCAAAAACATTCTAAAAGTGTGAAATTTAAAAAATTCAAGAGGGCGAATTTATACAAAGATTATGGTAATCATATGTTGATAATTATAGTTTTGAATAAATTGTTAATGTAAAAATCAGAGCATAATTTTCTATATTCAGTTCGATAAACAATTTAAATTATAGTCATTATGTTTACATAACATCAATAAACATGTATTTCATCTGGTACTCATTAAGGAGGGAGACCAAAACTTAAGTGAATTGACTGTAATGAAAAAGACTTAAAAACTATTAAGGTGACAAACTGGAAAACCTTAGTCAAGAAGAGGATGGTATGAAATGGAATTCGAGGAAGGCCAGGACCCATCCAGGGTTGTCATTCCAGTGAAGAAGAAAAACATTTAAAAAACAAAAGATTTTTAAGATTCACTTTATAGTAAGGAAGATTAAAGTAGAATTATTACAGGAACATTACTATCAAAAAGCAATGGTCCAGTCATAAATTCTGAGTTTTTCTAAAAAAAATTAGAAGGTTTAAATAATTTTTTTTTAAAAAAAAATATCATTTATCATTTTTAATTTCATATCTACCACAATTAGATATACCTCAAATTTTCTATTAAATTGTATTTTTATTCTATTATAGAAACTAAAGATTTATTCTTAAAAAATAAACTACAGGGATAAACCCATATTTGACTATTTTCATTTGAGATTCCAATGCATAAAAATTAATAAATATCATTTATCTAATAAATTACTTTGATTGCCAAAAGAGACTTTGTTACAATTATCACTAAAGACATAACATTTTTTAAATTGTAAATGACCATTTTTAATAAATAAATTATTTTCAAGAATCTTATCATGGTGGAAATACATGTCCATTCCAGAAAAGTTTTACCAGAATAATCTGTCCAAGTTGTGAAAGAAGGTGGTGGGGGAAGGGGTCTCTCAAGCATAGTCCTACATTTTTTTGTTTATTTATATGTTAATCATGGTTTACATAACAATCCTATTCAATAATTTGCCAACATTTTAAACAGCTTTTCATGGCCTCACAAAAAAAGTCAGGTGGATTGGTATCAAAAAAGTCGACTTTTTTTTTTTCACCTCCTCAAAGGAAATGAGTATTGCAGATAAGAGAATAAATTGAAATCAGCAGGTGCAATCTCTGATTTATATGATACATGGGTCACAAGATCAAATTCAAGCTCATACAACTTGCAACTCACGATCACACTTGTAGGTAATTTGCATTGTCTTGATGCAGGAATATTTTCTTCCTCTGGAATACATCTTAGTGTTCTTTGTTGACTGGAGCACTAACACAGTCCAGCATGTGACAAAAATATTGCTGTCAATAGTCTTACCATTTTTCAGATATTTCTCGAAAAGAATACAAAAACAATCTCGTCAAACACACAGAAAAACTTTACAGTTAGCAACTTATTTGCAATCATTCCAAAAGAATGTCTTGGATTTGACCACCCTATTGTGTATAGTATAAGACCACTGTTTAATGCATATAACCATATGATCAAGAAATTGGTATTTTCTCTGGTCCTGAAGCAAATTTCTTCAAGCAGTTGCTTGGCTATGTTTGTAAGCACCAATCAACTCATGTCGGACCCAACATTTGAATTTGGATGACAAATTGAGATGCATTATTGCCCAAACAATCATTGATTCTGCAATGCTATATTGTGTTGCAAGATCTTGTGTTGATATTTAATGATCTTTGCAATTGCTTTTTGAGTAGATTATCATCATTAGTAGAATCTGACCAACCGGACTAGAGAACAACTATGATGTCAAAATAGTCACTTTAAAATTCCAAATACCAAACAGTATTGTAATTTAAATGCTTTTATATATTATATTTTGGTGGTACTTGAAGGCAGTGATCTTTCAACACAATTTGTAATAAATTATTGTCCAAAGAAATTCATTCAATAGCTCTAATTCATACACCTTTACCCACATGAAAATTATATTTTTTTTCCAAAATTTTATACAGCAATTTTGACCATTTCTTCCTTATTTTAAAGTAAGAAAGAAATTTTAAAAAATGTGAAGAAATATATGAATGTAAAACAGAATAGCAGCTATTCATAAGCATGAGCTTTTGACGGCAGGAAGATTTTTGATCAACCACATATATAAATTTATAAATTACAAATCAAAATAATGAAAAGCCTCATCTTTAACCAGCTTTACAAACACATTAAGTTTCAACTATAAAATTAATATAATACATTGGTACACAAATAGTTAGTGATTCATAGTGACAAAATGAATATTGATATAATTATTCATATTAAAATCATAATTATGTATGAATTAAAATTGATTAAGTGATAAAGCATTGAGAAATAAGATTTTTCAGAACAAACCATACTTGTGTAACAATACATTTAACTACGGAAAAATTATTTTTGAATGCAAAATGGAAAATGTTGAATCTCTAATTATGTTCACTAATGCTACATACAAAAAATCTAATTTAACTAGAATGGAGCAATGTTCCAAAATAAAAATTGACTCATTTTTTTTACAATTTATATGTAATAAGATTTTGTTATTGATATCTATGTTGTATTCCTTCAGTTGATTTTGGATTAGTCACGGTTGTTAAAGTGGTATAAATTAGTGGTGACCTTCCTTGTTTGATATTTAACAAAAAATACATATATTTAAATCATATTAGAATGATTTGGTGCTAGTAATTTGTTTTTGTAATTATTAATGATTCAAAATCAGATCTATAATGAAACAAATGTGCATTAATCATTACCAAATAAACCATTATTATTCTATCATTCATGTAAGTTTCCATAAATCATAATACAATTAGTCATTTTTTTCTTTCCCTTTTTCAAAACACTAAAAATTACACACCTTTAGTTTCAGTATATTTTTCAATCAAATTTAATAAGATATGCTACACATTTTTTTAAATCTACCCAGCTTCGTTTAATTTTTAGTCTTTATAAATTTTATAACTAATTCAGAATAAGCTTGCTTCATTCAAAGGTGACATATAATGATATAATGAAAATTGGTCATTTTTATTTGATGGAACTTAGCAATTGAATAAAATAAGGCCTATTCAACAAAATTTATAACTTAAATTTAATTTAATGCCTTAAATTTAACTTCTGTTAATAACAATTTGCTTATAAATCTAATTTGATATTAATCTAAACTTAAACAAACAAAATTATGACTATTTTGTTGAATTACAGTTGAATAGTATAGTGAGCACAACTATATTAATTTTAACACAATACCTATTTCTCAAAATATAACTAATACTCAAATAAATTCTAAATTCAAATTCATTTACGTTTCTTACCCATTAAAATTAATTTTAAAAGACAAATAAATGTATACACAAGCAAAAAAAAAAAAAAAACCCATAAAATAAATATTTCAGTTTAAAGTAAAAGATCAAACTTACTTTTCAGGCAAATCTTCATCAATCAGTAATTCTGTTGAAAACTTCTGAAAAATTTTAACTGGCTTATCATTTACTTGTATAACATTTTGCAGAACAGCAAACATAATTTCACTAGCTTCACAAGCATATACTTTTTCTGCATTTGCATCAGCAGCCATCATACTGAAATTATTAACATAATAAGTAAATATTAAAACGACAAAATAAAATAACTAGTTTTGGTAACCTTAAAAAATTGATCACTCGATAATCAATATATTCATTATTTTATGAAAACAGACACTGGTCATTTAAATTTTAGATGTAAAAATTAGTTTTTCATAAATTAATCCCATAAAAAAGAAATAAGCAGAATTTATATATTTATTAATTTTAAAGATGAAGGAAGATATACGTATTATTCTAACAACTTATATAACACTATTTTATTCCTCATACACTTTGTTTTATATCACTTTTATAAGATGTTGTAAATCTTCAATTTATTACCTATAATAAAAGTATATACACAATAAGTATATATCATTAAAATAAAGAAAAATATATAAAAAAAAATTCATGTACAAAATACACAAGTAAAAAATAAATATAACATTAAATAAATACCTACACATTGAAAATATAATTTTAATATAATAATAATATAACTTTTTAACAAACTTATGCAATTAAAATAATTTGATCATTAAATGCAATGGGAAAGTAAGATATTTCTATATGACTATCATTTCCCATGATGAAAATGTTTCAAAAATTCATACTACATCAATATATCAAATTGCAATTTATAAATTTATTTTTTCAATCAACATTGATTTTGAATAGCTTAAAGTATTTTATAGAGTACAACATATTGATTTATTAAAGGTAGAGAATTGATTTTATGTAAGATTAGTACAATAAATTTGGAGCATGATTAAATCAAGGCATGGTTGAAATCAAAAAATTTCAATTAAAAATATATTTGTTGTAGCTTTAATTCAGTTATAGTCAAAATATAATTTTCGTTTAAGAATATTAATATGTTGTTCAAAAACACTAACTAATTATTAGTCTCATAAGTATTATTAAACTTGAAAAATTTGGAATAATCATCAAAATTTCATCAATTCTAGGGAACTATAAACATCAAATATACCCTGAAATCTTTGTATATTTTTCAACTTGATGGTATTTTTTTTTCTGGACAAATGGGTTCCTTCTTACAATGATATTTTATTGAAACTATCTAATTTTTTTAAAAAAAATTCCCTATGTAAAAATATTTGCCCCTTATTATTTGTACAAAACACTTTTTAAGAGTTTGTTTATATTAAAATAGAAGTCATTATAATTAATATATAGAACACCTTTGATAAGCCTTTCTATCTCTTTTCAGTGATATTACACAAAACAATAGTAAATCCATAATGAAAATTAAATATTTATTTTAATGAACTAAAACCAATTAAGGTCAAAAACAAACAATGTTATGTAAAATAAAGAACAAAATTTGTTTCCCATTGTGTGTCAGCGCAATACAAGGAGACACTAAAGTCACAATCAATTAAATGAAGTCAAATCAACTTAGTAAGAAAACAGCATATTAATAAACATCCAAATAATTGAATAACCAGTAAATAAAATTCAGGCTTAGGATTGAATAACAGATTAAACAAGCTTTATGGCAAACAAACCTTCATCTTTTACAATTATTAGGTGTATCCAACCAATAGATTTTTCTATAAAATGAGAATAGAAAGAAGTATTGCAAAAATAAGTGAATAAATAGTCCAATCATTAGAAAATAAGAAATAATCCAATAATTAATAAATAAAATTAAAATTAGTAAAACTTTCCAAATCTCTAGCATGAATTATAATAACAAAGAAAATTGGTTTGTCATAACATGGGTAATACAAGTTTAAGACCTTTAATACTCAACAAGAAGCAATACTGCAATGTAATAATAATAAATAAATAAAAGAACATTTATACATATTCTATTTCATACAATATATTTATATTATGAATAAAATGTACAGAACAAATTTATTTTTAATTGTAACTATTTTCATATAAAATGCAATAAAAAATTAAAAATGTTAATTTGTAAAATTAGTAAATATAAGAAGTGTCATCTGTTGTTACTAAAATAAAAAAAAAATTATAAAAAAAAGAGCTAAAAAAATATCCCCATTAGATATCTTTTTGGCAAAAAAAAAAAGGTATAATATGTTTTTATAATATGATCAGAAAAAAAAGTATGCAGAAAGTATAATGAAAATACTATGTTAAAAGTACATTTTCTTCTCATTAACTGTCTTTTGTAAGCCTATTTTTATGTGGAAGATGTATAAACAACAATTAATATAATTATATGAAATGTATATATATTTACAACATATGTTCAACAAATTTGTGATACATGAAGATTCCTAAAAATTTATAAGGAATTCATATTCTGTGCAATATCTAAAGAATTTCTTAATATATATTTTGAAATTTCTCTCTTATGTGTTTTTCAAGTATCATTGTAATGTAAATAATTGAAAATCACATTTCGATATATTGTGAAATGCATGAATTACACAGAGTTATTACATGAATTATTCAGAGTGGTAGTTTAATAATAAGAATTTTAAAAATCTCTACTTCACAATATATATTACTATACATCCTATCATTTATTATTTACACATCTAAAAATTCAATTGCATTTGAGTTAAATTTATTTGTAATAGATTTAAATATTGTGGATATAAACTAATAGCACACTTAAATTCATTATTTTTACCAAAAATTATTAAATCATGAAAATAACTATATAAAAGATAAGATGTATTATGAATATGGTTTTGTTCATAAAAATGTAAATTGAAATTAGTCAAACTTGCTAGTAGGTCTCCCTTTAACTTGTTTAAGATTATCTCCATTAAATAGAATATAATCATCCAGTAAAAACAACTTAATACAAGTATTTAATTTTTCATACATATCACACAAATTAAATTTTATTTATCTTACTTATATAGAATGATTTTTATTATATCAATGTCAACAGAGTAGAAGATATCCTTAAAATTTTACCAAAAAGTAGAAAAAATATTTGTCGTTCAAATATTTAATATATTTGCTGTTTTTAATAATAGCAAGATACTTAAGGGTACCAGGACATGAGGAAGGAAATAAAATACCGAATTTAAGACTCTTTCTTTTTGTGACATTTATGCTTTAAAAAAATATTCGTAGAGCTTCTGAATTTTGTATACATAATTTTGATATTTTAATCATTTTATAGAATCATAAAAGTAATTTTACAGTCGAAAAGTTTTTCTTTTCCTTTGAGTTGAATATGGATATGATTTTTCAGATATATTTGCATTTAGGTGCCATTTTTAAAAATAATATTCCATAAATATACAAAAATCACTGTACAAAATAGAGTGAACCAACTTATTTGATGATTACTGTATATTTTCTTTGAAAAAATTATACAATTTCGAATTTTTAGAAATTTAAATTTTTTCCTCTCCTTTTTTAATATAAAAAATTATTTCTTAAAATTTGGATGTTACTCAGAGAAAAATATTTTATTTCCACTATATGTATAAGAACCCTTAACAAAAACATAAGAAATTTGGTATCATATTGTGTAACAGCTTTCTTTAAAATGTTACCTAAATGCAAATATTTTCTACAAATTATGTCCATATTTTAATCAAGAAAGAAAAAAACTTTTTTAAAAAAATATTATTATAGTTCAATAGAATGTTTAAAATATATCATCATTAAGCACACAAAAAAAGTTAAGCTCTACTAATAAATTGAAAAAATATATCACAAAACCGAAGGGGGGGGAATAATATCAGATATAATCATCCGGAATTCATTTAGATGTCCAAGTACCCTTAAGGTTATTTATAATACCTTGCAATATTTCTCAATTACTAAATTCCGACTAAATAAAAGCATTATTTTTTTGAAAACATTTATTCACCATTTTATAACAATAATATGTGTAGTTATTGAGTACATTATTTATTAAAATAATAACAAAAAATTGCAACTTTTAATTAATAGTTTAAGACTTTTGAATGTAATTTCAAACTACATTCTGTAATTAAAATTCATTAATTATTTTAGTACCTTGAATTTGAATTCTGCAAAAGCTTCAATTGATAAATCATAATTGACAGCAATTTTTATGTAAAAAAAATTCCATATCTTTAGTAATTTGATTGTTCATTCTTAAATTATTATTATTATTATTGAGTGTGAAATTAGAATTTCATAGCGAATATCTCTAAATATAATATTTCTTAATTTTTTTTACTCTCACTATATTCAAATCTCCAATAATCATATTACAATGATGTTTGTTAATGTAATTTTCATATTCACTGCATTTACAATCTTGATAAAATCAATGAATTGATTTTAGTTAAAAATTTATCAGAAAAGATTTTTGTAATACTTAAATGTTTTTAATTTTTATATACAGTTGTTCAACAAATGCATGAACTGAGGTTAAAACTACTAACAAAACAAAAACTATGGCAAAATAATTTTATCCTATTTAAAGTACTTTCTATTTGAAGCAATACACTAGTTCCATGGCTGTTTCCTTTTGAGAAATCTAAGCTAGTCTTCAGAAGTTACGCTCTTCAGCTGCTTCATTGTTCCTTGTTTTATTGTCTTAACATCATCCCACTGGTACCTTCACATGACCATTTTACATTTGAAAAACAAGAAAAAATAATGCAGAATTAAACTGAGGAGTGGTGATGATAATCAAGAACTTCTGAACACTAGCTGTAGAATGTGAAATTGCACTGTTGTGATACACAAGTCATCCCCTTTGTCATGACATAAATTTGGCTACATTCAGAGCACACAATCCCTCAAACATTTGAAGACCTCAATGTACATGTGCACAGATGATTTTGCTAAATTTCATTAATCAGGTATGATTCGAACTGTGATTCACCAATTTGTAAGGTTAAAAGTCCATACCAATCAATGTTTTCCTTAACAATGGAGGTCGAAGGTCTCCTTGGCTTTCAACCACTTTTGAAATCTTCATGGACTTCATTGAAAATACTTAATTTGCTTGAAAAGAGTTTTTTTTTTTCAGTGCATTATCTCCATAAATAACCATCAACATCACAGGAATTTTTGAAAACCTTTCCCAAATTTTACCAAAAATTTGATTTTCTGTCTTTGTTCAGTAATCACATCATTTTCCATCTTCAACAAAAGGGCAACACATGAACAATAGTAGCAATAACAGATCTAACACTATACAAGTCTTGGTGGTTGAGCAAATACTGATGAGTGGTGGTGGTTGAGTAAATAATGATTTTTTATATGAAACAGACACTTTTTTAAAGAATAAAAATATGGAGATTCAGAAGGAAAATGTAAATTGTATCATATTCTACAAAAAGGAATCAGATTCAACATTTCCAGAATAAAAATTACAAAATCATTCCATGCTTACCTCAGGATACCAGTTCCAGCCCCAATATCTAAAACACGATGGTGGCCATCTTCAATTGCTCTTGTTATAGCTTGTTTGTAAGCAAGATTACGTTCCTTGTCATTCAACATTACAAAATGCCACCTCTCAACTAATGCATTCTTTAAATTTTCCATACAGTATAAAGATGGAGTGAAAAAAGGATTAGCTTTGTATGATTTCAGAAAATAGGAGAGAGCACAATCAACAAATCCAAAACTGAAATAAATTAAAATATTATAAGCATTTTACAAAAATTTCCAATTTTCAAAGGAGAACATTTAACAAAATCGTATAATTCATAAATTAGTTATCTTTTAGAATAAGAATAGTATTATACTTCATGAATTCTCATTTGAAATAAAGATAATATTGTGCTCCGAGGTAATTTTTTTTCTTACACGGCTTTAAAAATAAAAATTCACAAAAATATTAGAAATTGCTACTGTTCTTAAAAATGTTTTAAGTACTATAACAGCATTTAAAAATTATAAAAAATCAAAACTAAAATTATAAGCATTTCACAATAGCAAGTAATAGTGATAATTATTCATTAATACACAAGTGAAATATTATTTGGAAAGTACGTATATTGGATCTTTTTATTCTTTGATTGATTGCTTATTTGCGTCGTACTTTGTTATTCTGGATCTCGATCAAGTTATAAAGACAACATCTGAGCTGGCATCTACTTCTCCAAACTTTCACATCACTCCAATAATAAATCTTGGAGCTTAAACAGATTTAAATATGCATCAGCTTTGCTGCATAATGGGTCTTAGTACATTGGTCACAAAGACCCACTGTGTAGCAGAGCTGAAACTCAAACTCACAATTCTATGGAAATGACACTGACCATGATTTTGCAACCATAACCTTTAGGCTATTACAGCCACATAAATTATGTCATCAAACTCTAAGAGTCAGTTTCCATAAAAAAAATTTGTAGAAAACAGAAAGAAAAACTAACACTCTGTAATTCATTGTATAACAAATTATAAAAATATAAATGTATTTTTCTCCAAGATATAAATATATCATCTATGTAACAGATTATAAAAACACTATAATTTACATATTAAAATAATAATTTTTATCAATGTCAAATAAATGAATAATACTATCAACTTTTTAAGTCGGTTCAGAATTCTAAATTAAACTAATAATTAAAATTTTATTCTTATAAGTACACTATGTCATACAGTGTGTAAAAGGCATGAATAATCTCATTCTTCAAATAATTAACTTTTTTAAACTAATACATTATCATTTCTAGAAATTCAAGTTGAAATACTATGCTTTTTATAATGTATAATATAGAAAACAAAATACAGCCATTATTGACAACACCCCAAACAACCAATCCTAAACATGTCTTTTGTTAGTTTGATTATGTCAAAGACACATACAAGTGTAATCAGTTCAAATTTAGAAAGAAACAATATTATGTTCCAAACAATACAGCATTATGCAGAAATGTTTTTAAAAATATTAGATAAGCAAGATATACCGAAATAAAGTAGTGGCAAGTCCATGTAAAACATGTGAATCCTGGGGTAAAACTTCCAAAGCTTGTTCATAACACATTAAAACTTCATTTATTTGTTTTTCTTTTTCCAGGTTCTCAGCCAGTTTTTCTAGAATAAAAAAAATTCTTATATTATTTCAAATATATATATGCACATGTATGGAAGATTAATTTAAATATTTCTTATTTATTTTAAGTAAAATTTCTAAAATCTGTTTATAACAAATCATAAACTCCTTTTTCTTTTTTCATTCTTCAGGATCTTTGCGATTCAGCATCAACCAATGATTACAAAACTTTACATTGATTATTTCATTATTAGTTATATTAACAATTTTTTCTCAATCAAACTTTTTTATTTTGCAAATATTTTACTTTTAATTCCAAAAATAGTAATAATTGTTATGTCTTTATTAAAAATTTAAAAAAGTAATTTCAAAATTTTAATACCAAATAATATTCAAATTTGAAAGTTGTTAACATAAAAACTTAATTTTTTTCAAATAATATTGACAGACAGAATTCTATCTTTTTTTTTTTTTTTTTTAATATGAACAAAGAAAACAGTTGTTCAATTAAATATGACCCTTGAAATCAGTAGACAATGTGGATGAGGGAGATAATTTTCTGTTAAAAAACTGATTTTCTAATTTCATCTGCAGAAAAGTATTTGATAAAGTTATAATCAATACAGTAATGGTCTATTTAAAAGAAGATTCAAAATTTATCATGCATAAGATATATATATATATATATCAGTTAAATAATCTAAAATTAACACAAGACAATCTTTTAAATTTTTAAGCATTTGAAATCTTTAAATACATCTTTTTAGGATAATAATTGTACTTATTTTCTTAAATCACAATTTGTCCCCAAGGATTGCATCACATAATCATCATTTTGCTATATCTACAATTTTTATTTGAAAATAATTTATTGCACTGTATCCAAATTTTGTTAGCTTTAAATTGCATAATAAACTGCTGATATAAATTCAAAAAGATATTTTCAAGGTTAAAAAAATTGATATTAATAATCAATGAAGAATGGTTTATTTTACTTAGCAATTTTATCTGTAGAATTATAAGAAATAAACAAGACTTCCTTATTAGGATGTTATTAATGGGTTTCAAATAAAAAAAGATTCAGGAAAATAAAATACATCAAAAGATTCATGAATAAATCATAAACTCCATATTCCTTATATATGTATGTGTGTGTGTGTATGTATATATACTCTACAACAAAATAAAACGATGCATTAAGAAGGAGTTGTCCGATGGAGACAGAAATTGGCGGATAGGAAAATTATGTACAGAATAGAAAATGATTAAAATTTCAGAAAAATTGAATGATTTATTTTTGAGCTCAATAAGGCGTTGACCCACCTCTAGCCAGGATGCAAGCTGCCGCACAACATGGCATACAGTGATAAAGCTCCCTGATGGTCTCCTGTGGTATTTCTTGCCAAATTTGCTCCAATTATAAGGGTAGGTCACCAACATTCCCTAGTAGATGCAATCGTCTTCTCATATATCCCAGATATACTCAATTGGAGAGAGATCTGGCTAGCCAAGGAAGTGTTTGACAAGCTATAAGACAGTTCATAGGAACACATGCCGAATGTGGTCCGATATTATCTAGCAGAAAAATAAGGCCAGGGTACTGCAAAAGGAACGGTAGCAAAACTGGTCTCAAAATGTCATCGACAGACCGCTGTGCTGTGTCTCTAATGACGACCAAAGGGGTCAGTCAGCATCATTCCAACCTGATCGAGTCAAGCATTACTGTAATCTAGCAAGAAAATGTGCAGGCGTGAGTGGCAGGTGGTGTAGCGGTTGGTTCGAGCATAGATTTATCTGATGGTTGATAACGATGAATCAGTCGACCACTACCATCATGACACTGAAATCTGCCATTGTTCCCCCCATTCTTGCCAGCATCTTCTAAATGCCGCATCGCTTCGATATATAACGAGCGATTCTCCAATTTGCCTAACCTGCCTCTTTCAATCCAATGATATGACCACTTTCAAACTCTGACAATTGCTTGTAATGAGCTTGAATCCAGTGCCAAGGCATTTTTTCAGTCATATAAAAGTATCCTAAATTGCAATGCAACAGAAAATTTGATAATCAGATTGAGAATCGCTTCTTATATACACCTGCTGAGTGCACAGTTCTGATGCATTGTAACTCCCACTATTCATTCAATGGACAACAAATTTTAATTATTTGCATGCTCGATCCAAATTTTGTTGCATATGAAATTTCATTACAATTGGGCAACTCTTTGATACATCGTTTTTTGTTATAGAATGTATAAAAGTTAATACAGCAGTTTATTGTCCATATGTATAATATGAAATCTATTTTTAATTGATAAATTGATTCTACTTCAATCAAATATAATTATAACTAGCATTATAAATAACATAATTTTTCATACCAATTTGATAAAAGTAATGAAATGGCAAAATTTGTTATATATGTCAAAACCTATCACCCAAGAACATTGGTGCAATTCCACTCAACTTACACCAATCATTTCCAATATAATTTCCAAATAATTTGCTATATTTTACTAGTTTAGCAAAATTGATTGATGGAAATTTAAACAGGTATCCAAAATATTTATCATTTAAATATTTTATTTAAACTACTTATTTAATAAGAAACATACAGAACAATTATGCATCATTAAAGTAATAGTACTTTAACAGCCAGAAACTTAATGAAAGAATTAAGTTCAACATTGGTAATATTTGATATTCAATTAAGAAAGTTTTGTAATCATGGGTTTCGTTTTACAAGAGAAATTACCATTTTATGAATTGCATAAAATGGTTCTTCATGTTGATCAAATGATAAAATGTAATAATTACAACCAATGAAGATAACATTCTGACAAATTACCATCTAAAAAAGTTATTTATTAAAACAAAAAAATTTTAAAAGTAACACAACAAAACATTTTTATAAGAAAGACATTTCCTTAAAAAAAAATTAAATATTTTTAAGAAAATCTGAGCTTACTTTAATTAAATCATCAAAAATCATATAAATTTATAGCATGTAATTAAAAGTATAGCTCAAAACAGAAAATAACATCAAGTAAGCTTTTTCCTTCAGAACTACAATTGTTAAGAAAATGTGTACCAAGAGTAAATAAAAAGGCATTCAGCAATTCTCCTTTCACAGATGGCTGGACTGTCAATGCTACAATAAAATGTGCAAATGCTCGACTGTATTCACGCTCATGTAAGCAGTTAAGGGCACGACCTTTACATCGTTGCAGAAGTAATTGTCGGCCTTGATTCCAATCCTCAGTAGTATTATCCATAATTCTCTAAAATAATAAGAATTTATAATTAATAATTACATCTGCGAATGAAAATCGGTCATTTACACACACCAATGCGACCATTTAATTCTCACAAATATACATAGCACCCATTGAAAATTCAGTGTATTTGTAGTGATTTTTTGCAGGCACTATAGATAACTAAGTAAAACATAAGTTGTGTGGTGCATATCAGTCAATTGAAAATTAATTATTGTTATGACCTTCAGATATTTTATTTTTAATATAAATACTGTATTACACATGAAAAAATACAAAATTCAATTAATTCTCATTGAAAAATCATCACATTCAAAGGAAATTAAGATGATCTGTGAAATTTTTTCGAACATAAAACACTTATTATGATATACAGAGTGAAAATTTTAAAAAAAGTTAACATTTTATCATGGAAAATGAGGTAATTTCTTGTTTAATAAAGCTACATTACAGAAAAACTAATGAAAAAAAATCATATAGGTTTTAACTTCTTGAAAATGCACAATCAGTGTAACTGATTAAAAATTATACAGGATTTATTTTATTTTATTTATTACTATGACTTTATTTACCATTTGTAGACCAAATAAATAAGAAAACATTAATGAAAATGGCAAAATTTTAGATAGCCCACTTTCTTTTTAGGGTTACAGATTTCGGAAAATCCTAAAATTTTATTCTAATGACTTAAAATCATTAAGAAAAAATCTATTGTTTACACAAATTTCCGCTTATTTCACAAACAAAAATCAAGCCTAACAAAGACAAATATTTTTAATAATGATAAAATATATTTCCAATTATAAATAAAACTCTTCCCCAAAACAATTCAATATATTTTCCTAATTTAAAATAAGAAATGAAATGGCTTCCTTGGCCGTAGTATTCTAAATTTAAAATCACGAATTTTTTAAAAATCATCAATTTTATGAAATATTGTGAGGAAACACAAAGATAAGTATAAAAAAAACAAGTAAATTTATAAGAAAAACTCACTACAGATCACTTAGAGAAAAAATCATACCTTAGTTTTGTTTTCTAAAATTTCCCACTTTTTTTTTTAATTCTAGCTTGTTGCCAAATACATGTTATATAAATCTCTTACAGAAATACTGATTTTTTAATATTAAAATATAGAATAACACGTGATCATTGTTCTTTTCCAAACAATGTAAAATAACCTTTATTTTCACAGCAATGAAAATAATAGAAGTTTCTATTTTCAATTGCTTTTTAATTCGTGTTGCATTGAATTACGTATAGTTTCCCAAGATTGAAAATATCGTTCAAGCAACAAAGACAACATTTGGTATTATATTTCAATCTACAACTTTTTGAATGATAATTTTGTATTAGGGATATGATGGAACAAAGGCTATTTTTTCACGATGTCCAACTTTAAATACTGTATCGTATTTATTGTCAGAACAATGGATCTTAGTTGCTTTTTTATGGATTTGAATTAACATTTCTTTCCAGCAACTACCTAATTATGGAGATTAATTGATTAAAGAAAGTTTAATGGTAAGGATGGTATTTAATTTTGAGCCACTATCTACCTTCCCCGGATTATAAGAACTTTCGTAACTCATTATACTAAACATGATACGTAGTTCAAAAATTTCTGGCCATAAACCACAGAAAGCTTACACCCTTCACGTAACCTTCCTTTGGAAGTAATGCGAAGTGGAAGAACAAAAGCTTCTAGTTGGTTGAATTAAAAGAATAATTAGTTTTACTGCAGACTTAGGTCTCATCTTTCAGATGACTATCGAGTAGTGAGAATACTGCTCGTAAATACAATGAAAAAATTCTTTTGGTGCTCAAAATCCACACGAACGGGTGAAGTAGATTTAAAGTTTGGTATCAACCTCTTCATTAGATTGATGCTCAGAATTACAAGGCGTGTAGGCCAGTGGTCGGTAACCTGCGGTTCTTTCAATGTAAAGTTACCACTATCCAGTTCCATACGAAAAAATTAGTAATTTATTATCAAAACCTTTAAAAAATAAGAAAGTATATTTTAAGTACCTAATTTCTAAATAGCATCTATTTTCATAATCGTTAATTACAAATCGCTACACTTAACATGATCGTAATGAGATAAATTTGAACAATTGTTTTGTTCTTAGAGTTGAAACTCCGTGACATGTTTATCTTTTAGCCAATTGCATTCCGTCTCAACCAAACAGCCACCACCTAGAGCCTAGATAACATATCTAGACTCTAGAAGTGTTGACAGTCAGTCATCCTCGAATAGTGCGGTAGACGTTACATTGCATGTGTGTTAATTTAATCGCTTGTGGGTTTGTCTATTCGCTTGTTGTTTCAAGAAGTATACGATTTTGAAGCGAATTATCTTCTCAAACGTATGTACGCGTATAATATAATAAAACCAGTAACAGAATTGGATTACATATCTGAGGGTCGTGTTAACGAGGTAATAATTGTAAGTAAATTGTTTGCCGTTTTAGATAAATAAAAAAAAAAAAAAAAAAAAGAGAGAGAGAGAGAAAAATTGAAGAAGAAAACGGGGAACTCAATCAGGATTTGATGGAGTCGTTTGCATTCATATACAACACAGATGACTTTCCGATTGTCTCATTTGCCACGAAAAATTCGCATGCAACAAAAAGTCAAATTTGGAGACACGCTACACTACAAAATATACTCAGTTTAGTGGTATATATCCAACCGGTGACGCATGAAAAAAAAGAGCTGTTGAAGAGCTCAAAAAAAAAATCAGTCAAGTTCCATACTAAGTAACTGGGCGCAATCTTTCAATAATGTACATCTGGCAAGCTTTGCAGTATCATTAGAAATTGAAAAAGAGGAAACCCATTCACAGATGGTGAGTACGTCAAAGATTGTTTTATACGTGCATCTGAAAAACTGTTCCGTGATTTAAAAAACAAATCAGAAATCATGAAAAAAAATCAAAGATTTACCATTATCTGCTAAAACAGTACAAGATACAATTGCTAAAATGTCTTCAAATGTAACACATATGCAAGTGGAAGACATTCAACTGGCTTCCGCTTGCTATAGATGAGTCTTGCGACATAAAAGACATGGCATAAGTTACGCTTTTCGTCAGATATATGTCGTCCAAAAGAAGAACAGTTAGGATTGCAACCGCTCTCAGGGCAAAGCCGGGGAGAAGATATAGCAAATGTTGTACAAAAATGCCTGGAAGACAATGGAATTGATATAAATAAAATCGTTTTTATATGATTAATGGAGCCAGAAGTATGACAGGAATACATAGAGGGGTAACATCAATTCTTCAAGAAAAAAAATAAACCACGAAATTCTAATGTTTCATTGCATAATTTATCAAGAAGCGCTTTGTGCTTAAACATTTCCGGCATAAATAGTTGAGGTCATGAACTTGGCAATTAAGATTATTAATAGCATCTTGGCAAAAATACTATGCCATCGCCAATTGAAAGATTTCCTTGAAGAAATAGAAAGCCAGTTTTCTGACCTACTTCTTCTCAATAAAGTGCGATAGCTTTCTGGAAGTAACGTATTGTAACATTATGATTTGTGTTTAACTAAATTAAAAACACTCATCAATGAAAAACGCATTGAACATCCCGAATTGGAAGAAGACAATTGGCTGCAAAATTTCAACTTTATGGTAGATACGACAATGAAACTAAATGAACTAAATCTAAAACTGCACTTGCTTGAAGTACTTTGTTTCGTAAATAAATTACTTTTTTTGTTGAAGACATGGAGAGCGGTAAACTATTTCGTTTTAAAAATCTGAAGCAACATCACGAGGTGACCAATGCAACGATTCGCACGAATTTATTCAGCATAGCTTTAAAAGCATGAAGGATGGATTCGCTGAGAGATTCGAGCAATTCAAAACAAACAAAAGTACTCTCGCGTTTATAGTAAATCCTCTCAATACAAATGAGATCAACATTGAGTCATTTGGAATTGATGCCGGATTGCTTCAAATGCAATTGCTGGATTTGAAAACTACAGATTGTGGGGTGGTAAGTTCACAGAACTCAAGAGCAAGTTGGAAGAGTTGGAGGTCCAGAAATGCATGCATATCGCGTAGACAAGTGGACAGCTCTAAAAGAAATTCCACGAGTTGAGGCCCTCTTATCCGGTGCATGGAATAGTCTCCCAGAATGTGACAGTGAGGTGAAGAAGTTGGCATATGAAGTGCTGACGATCTTTGGGGTCGACATAATCATGTGAGCAAGAGTTCTCTTACATGAATATAATGAAAAGTAAATTTAGAAGTCAACTAAAAATATAACTCTAGAGTCGTGATTGAAATTTAAAACAAGCCAGAGTTAGTAGCCATATTTAATCAAACTTTCAAAAGGCATGCAAACACAATGACCCAATGATGTAACTATCTATATTTGTGTTTTTATATGAATAAATATTATTCCGCATTTAAAGCCGTTTATTTTAAATCAAAAATTAAATATATATATAAGCAAATACTATAATATTAATTCGAAAACTCTTAGCGACTCTTTAAAAACTGGGAAATTTAGTAAATTGTAACTTTTGGCTCTTCCGTTTTAATAGGTTGCCGACTCCTAGTGTAGGCTATATAAAAAGTAGAATTGAATTAGAAAAAAATAGAAAGCTGGAAAAACGTTCGACAAACAATAATTTTTAAAAATATAAGTGAGCGCAGAGACCGAGTGGTAATGATAGCGAACACGAGACTGTTGATATTTCCGTCATGCCACATGTTCGAGTCTTGATTTCACTGATGATTCTACATACAGAGAAAATGTGCATGCTAAGCCTGATCGATCACAAGACCTCATAATGGTGAGGATGCATATGGAGTAGGTACCTGCTGAGTTGTTGATTGTCTTCCGACGATAATTAAAAATTACAAAGCATATTTACTGTCACACAAATAGGCACAACTGAAAGCCATCAATAAACAATTGACGTGAAGAACATGCAGTATGGATATCAAGATCCATACTGCATGTACTTCTCATCATTACACCTTAGGCGTGGTATGTAAGTTTGGAAAGTGTTATGCTGGATCAGGTATTGCCCTCGTCACTTGATCGAAGCTCAAAATTATGAGGTCCATCAATCAAGAAAACCTATAGGAAGTATAATAGTAATCTATCCGTTGTTTTTGATACATAAGGTGACCGTTTTTCAAAAGTTGAAAATCAGATAAACTTATTGGGTGAAAATTGGGAGTGCGTTGAGCTTAATTAAAACGGATTAGAAAATCATATTAATGGTAATAGTACCTTTGATTGTTGTTTGCATTGACTAAAACCGAACGAGATCGTAATTTAAACGAAATACTGATAAAACATGTAATAAAAAAATCACGCAGAAACAAGCAGAATGCAGAAACAAGTTTAGTATTATATCTCACTTAACATTTTTTTTTAAAAAAAATTTGTTTCTTATATTTTTCTGAAGAATGATTTGGTTTAAGTTATGATTCATTTGGTTGATTATTTTGATAAAATTTCGTAGGAGTTGATTAAAGATTCTGTTTCTGAAGTCGAATATATAAATTAATTAGTTTTTATCTTCCCAAACCAATACATATTTGTATACTGAATATACTTTACAATTAGCCTCGACAGAAGATTAAAAATTAGTACTCTACTGATAAAACCAGTACAAATGGTCACTTTAGATATCCAAGGAAGATTATTTCTGTATCTCTTACATATCTTTATAAGATTTTTCTATTAGTTCTTGATGTCTATTAGCACATATACATTAGATTGTGTAAAAATATTCTACAAGGATTTTAAAGGAAATAAGTCGAGAACTCAGACTTATGGATCATTTAATTTTTGTCTTCACAACATAGATTTACTTTATAATTTTTTTAAGGTATTTTAAAATTTTTCATTGAATTTGTTGCATAATATGAATTAAACCTTAACTCTTTTTAGTTCTTTCCAAAGCACCAAAAATTTATGCGCTTAGAAATGATTAAAAGTTATTGATCGCAAAAATGTTGCATTATATATAAGGGGGAAATATATATGACTAAATGCCTTTTTTTCATTTTATCTCTGAAAGGCATTTAGCATTCATATGAAGGCTAAAGGCCTTTCAGAGATAAAATGCTCTTCTTAATTCATTCCCATAATACTCTCTCAGAAACCTTGATTATTAATTTCTAGATTTATTTAATGGATGGTTTTATTAACGTCGCACTCTAAATACCACGGGGACTATTGGTGACGGACCACGTAATTTTGAGCCTGCCTCAGTCAAGTGACGAGAATGACGCCGAACTAACACCTCGCTCTCCAAACTTCCACGCTCTGCATTGGGGAGAGCTTTGAGTCTCGACAGATTTAACGTGCATCAGCCCGGCGAGTCTTGGCCGCGGTAGCCTGGTGGTCAAGGTCGTGGACTAACGACCGGCGGTTTTCGTTCAGTCGCGGGTTCGATCCTTGGCCGTCAAAGACCCGCCGTGTAGCCGGGGCTGATGCACGTTAAATCTGTTCGGGACCCAAAGTCCTCCCGATGGCGTGGTGTGGATGTTAGGAGAGGGGGTGCCAGCTCAGGTGTCGTCCTCGTCACTTGACCGTGGTTCAAAATTACGAGGACCGTCACCAATAGCCCTCGTGTTGCTTCTAGTGCGACGTTAATCTAAACTAAACTATCACGGCGAGTCTTTTAAGGCATCAAGTCTCGAACCCATGATTGGACAAAAAGAAGCCTGTTGCAAGTCTGCGACTATGACCACTAGGCTACCGCGGCCTCTATTAATTTCTAGAGAAGTACAGTTAAAAGAAATGTAGCCCGGTTGTATTTCAAACAACCCTTATCATGTTGATATATTTTTAATCAGATAAAAAGAAAGCATTCTGATTAAAATGTGGGCTCGTATGTTACATTGCAAATATTTTTTATAGGTACTAGCGCTGATATTGGAGTAAAGAAATCGTAAAATTTATAATTAAAGGACAGGGAAGAGTGATCGAAATACTTTAAGATTTCTCATTGCGGTGCTTTTTGTTGTAAAACTTTATGATTCAAACTGATAACTTTTAACAGGATGCAAAAACCTACTTAAGATTTCTTGAAATTCAAATGATAGTGAAAAATAAATGAAAGACGAAAACACATTGATATACATACTTATTACTGTAATATCTCGTAATTCATACATAAGAATTATAATTTTTGTTCGTATTATAAAGAAAAAAAGAATATTTAAATCTCTCTCTTCAATGAAACTTCAGATTTATTGATTGATTATTTACTTCGCACTTAGAAGCAACTCGATGTCTATTTGTTACGGCCCTCTCAATTTTGAATCTCAATCAAGTGATGAGGATGACACCTGAACTGGAACCTTCCTCTCCACTTCCTTATCACGCCTCCAGGCCTTCTTATCTATTCCTGAGACCTCGACGGGACTTGCCTTCTTCAGGTAAATACGGGCATTATGACCCCGATGCACCTTAATGATCTTTTTCTTTCCCATGGGGTTTACTGTCTTTGGTAAACACGGGTGACGCACTCCTGGGATGCCCTAGCGATCCTTCTCTATTTTCGACCCTCCTTCTTGTCAACCACTTCTTATCTTTTTTCAACTTCACGTCTAGACCACAGTTTAATCTTGTTTGGCGCAGCATAGCCTTATCTGGCTCTTGCGCCAATAAACTTTACATTCACTCACTCACCTGAGACCTCGACAGTTTCCCCATGCATAAGTTCAACTACAAGGCGGATCGTTAGTAGCAGGAGGAATCGAACTCACAATTGAACGGAAACAATGCCGGTCACAAGTTTGCGATCATTAGTCTTAGGTTACGTGGCCGCAAGAGACTTTAGAAAATGGATCCACAAACTTAAAGTTTAAGTGATTAAATGGATAAGGAAGAAAAATGGGAATGGAAATTCAACTACTTTCGAATGAGTGAATCTGATGAAATTATGAATTTTTATGTATTTTGTAACGTAGTTTAAAATATATATTGGATGTCTTTCTCAAAACGTTTCCGATTTCGTGGAATACGAGTGATCATAGTCACAAGCTTGGGAGCTGAATTGTTTCTAACGAGTTGTGGATTCCAGTCCTAATTCCACTATAGATCAGCTGTATACACTACTGATGTCGACGCTCAAAGTCCTTGCATTGGCTTGGTGAGGTGGTTTGGAGAAAGAGGACCAGTTGAAGGGATAATTCTCTTTCCTGCTCTCTAGATCAAGAAATTTCTCAGTTATGAAGAAATTTTCATTAACTCCACGGATAAAGATGATTGATTGTACTATGTTTCAATTATCAATGCTCTCAGCCAGTGCCAAAGAAAAGAAAATAGAATCTTTGCTAACAGTCTTCAGCTGCTCTGTTATTTCGTCACTAACTGATTCAATGTGCCTTACAATAGTACTTCTTGACAATGAAACAGTTTCAAATTTGCTTCTAACAATTCAGGACACAATGCACTTGCACACTCTATCGTACATTGTTTAATAAACTCGTCACCCGAAAAAGGCTTGCTGTGGTTAAAGTTGTAGGCTACAATGAAACACTTCTATTGCACTATTTGAAGTATTGATTGCTTTGTAAAGAGTAGCCACAGAGCCCAGTGCTCATGGTCGTGGACTCACGGCCGGCAATTTTCGCCGAGTTATAGGTTCGAGCCTTCATGCCACTAAAGAGGCGCTGTGTAGCTAGGGCTGATACACGTTAAATCTGTCGAGGTTCAAAATCCCCTCGCTGGCATGGTGGGGAAGTTAGGAGAGGGTGTACCAGCTCAAGTGTCTTCCCCACCACTTGACAGAAGTTCAAATTTACGCGGCTCGTCGCAGTAGCCCTCACACTGCTACTAGTGTGACGTTAATCGAACCAAAACTTAAATATGGCTATTGTTTCATGAACAATAAACACACTGCATTCTTCATTAAACATAGGACATTCATCACTGATTTTGCGTGTTTTAGGAGAGTTCCTAGTTTCAGTAAAGTTGGAAATGTATAAAAAACTGCTGTAAAGATAAAAGAAAATATATCAGATCAATCGGAAAACCACTGCGCATCGCATCGACACTACGGAAGTGTATTGACACGGCTTTCCTAGTGGAAAATACTCGTACGAGACAAATCTTTGGTCGCGAACGGGAAGAAAATCTCGGTTCGAGTTGGATTTTTCTGACTGTCTCGGCAGACCACAAAAACTCCTTAAGGTCCGGTATCTGCCTGCATCTGTTCGAGAAGAATTATGTGTTTTTTTACTTTGAACAATACCAAAGATACACAAAAGAATTTTTGCCCGGTAAAACACAGTCAATATAAATGTTAATAAGCTATATGTAATACTGAAAAAATCTTTCAAATTAAGTAATAAATCTTAAAAAATAAAAATAATAAAAACATTTACAGCATTTTTCAATCCTTTTTTTTTTATCTAAAAATGTGAACCCCGTCCTTATAAGGTTCGTTTTGAGTAATTATGTTACCAAATTTTATTTGGGGGCAGAATAATGTTTCTTTTAATCTATTTTCACAAACATTATAAAATACATGAAAATAATTCCAAAAACTCAAATATTAGAAGTAAAATTGGGTCAATCGTTTTTTTTTTTAATCTGAAAAGGGGAACTACGTCCTTATATGGCTCGCTTTGAATAATTATACTAGCAAACCTTCATTTTTGGGCAGAATAATGTTTATCTATTTTCACAAACATTATGAAATTCTCTTATAAAAATAACATAAAAATTAAAAGCAAAATTGGGGTTCATTGATTGTACTTTTTACATGAGAGCCAAATTTGGCAATGCTGAGTCAAACATTTGTTGACAAGAACACAACTTTTTTTTTATTATTATTTCTTAAATCTAAATAAAGATAAAAAGTTAGATTAAAAATTGATTTGATAAGAAAAACAGAGATAATAGATAAAGGGTCAGAACTTAAACATGATTTAAAAATCCAATTTTGTTTTGTTTGATTTTATTAACGTCATACGAGAAGCAACACGAGGGCTATTGGTGACAGACCTTGTAAATTTGAACCGCTGTCAAGTGACGAAGACGACATCAGAACTGGCACCCCCTCTCCTAACTTCCACATCAAGCCAACGGGAGGATTTGGGGCCCCGACAGATTTAACGTGCATCAGCGCTACACGGCGGGTCTTTAGTGGCATCAAGAATCTAACTTTGTATAACAACTCTAATATGTCTGGTGTTGTGGGGTTTTCCCGATCAAGTCAGGCATTTATAAAGCTGATGAATTATAAAATAAAATGTTATGATGATTGTTGTTCGTAGGAGACTGTGAAGCAAAACAATCTTAACGAAAATTGAAGTCAAAACATTCACCAGAAAAGAAGAAGAATTCCATGTACTGGAATACACAAATTTAATAATAAAATAATCAAAATAAAAACAATTTGAATTCCCCCAATATTTTTAAAAATGCTACTAGAAACATGTATTAAATTTATACGGTACATTTTGCTAATGTTAGTGGTAGTGAAATAGAGTATATTATTTCTAACACTGATGATAAAACACCGGACATACAACTAAAATATGATGAAAGGGAAGCAATAGTGAGTTAGACCGCTGTAAAATAAAAGCTTGAAAATTCTGAATCGCAGAGATCAAATGTTCGTGGCAATTTTCCTTCTTATTAAACAATTGTGTGTAAGACCTTTCATTCAAATTCTTAATTTAGTAGTTTCGTGGTTCTCAAACTTCTTCTTGGCTTCTTGATTTGTATATTTAACATACTTATGGAAGGAAACAACAAAAATTGGAAATTTAGAAGCCACCAAAGGGTTTATTATTTTAGCTAACTACAAAGCATTGTAGCTTAATACTTTTCAAAAATTTATCGTGTTTTTGTGTGTATGTTTCATGTCGTTTTTCATCAGAATTGAACAAATTTTCAAAAATATGTCGCGATAATTTTCTCACAATTTTGTATTGGATTGAAATGAAATATGCATAAAAATTAAGTATTTTATTTAGCTATAGATTGATGTATTATCTTAAATCATATGTAATCAGGAATCAAAAAATGACTGAAAATAAATACAATTATTTAGAATTTTAAGACAGTTGTGAGGCTGCTTTTTTTTTTTTTTTTTTTTTTTTTTTTGCCTCTAGATTTTCGAACTACTTTTTAAATTGACTTCCTTCTTAGAATGTGTGATGGAGAAATGATTTTAAAAAATTGATTTTCCAAAAGCTTTTGTAACATACATCACATAATTTAATAAATTAAATTCAAGCGAACTCTACTTAATGCTTTGCAAAGAAAAGG
>BMAW01034090.1:7298-31224 GCA_019974015.1 Nephila pilipes
GATAAACAGCTTTCTGAATCATCGACTCGTTGCTGTTTTTGTTCCATTGAAAGCAATCGCGGCACCCACTTGGAAAAAACCTTTTTCATGCTCAATTTTTCATGAAGGATAGTAAATACACTTCCATATGATATCTGTGTCATCTCAGCAATCTCACGGAGCTTCACTTTACGATCTTTCATTATAATTTTTGTCACTTCACTCACATTCTCCGGTGTAACGGCTTCCACAGATCTACCCGAGCGTTCCGCGTCATTTGTGTCGGTACGACCACGTTTAAACTCGGCAAACCACCGACAAATCGTTGCTTTTGATGGACAAGAGTCCGGGTAACATTTTTCAATCCATTGTTTCGCTTGCACGGTGTTTTTACCCATTAAAAAACAATGTTTTATCAGAACACGAAACTCGGTTTTTTCCATTTTTTAAACAAACTACAAAACGACTTTACTCCAACCTCGATAACTCAGCTGTTTCTGGTCCGATCGACTTAAAATTTTGACGCGTTTCAAGCAAAGGTTCGTACTCTAGAAAGACCTGGTTACTGGTTTACTACGAGTGCCATCTCTGGGTTAGTCTCGGGAGTTATTGATTGATATGTTATATGGGATAGATTAGCTTTTCTTACCTGTGAAGCACTTTCTTTTAAAAGCGCAAAATAATTTTAAGAAATACACAAGACAATCGTAAGGATTCTTAACGTATAATATCGAATATTCACTTTTATTACATAAAAAAGAATATTGGAGCTTCAGAAATAACTTGATCACAGAAGACGTGACGACTCAAATCCAAAATGTTGAGAATAGCTGTCTGAGTCATTTAGATTTATCAATTTGGTGATTTTTTTTTATACATAATATTTTAAAGAAAATAACAAATTTGAAAAAATAAGTAAGCGTGTTAAGGGAAGACGAGTAAATGTCGAATATTATTTATAGAGAAAAAATAAGTTTGGACGTGTTTGTAATCCTTTTAAACATAGGGGGACTATATTCAAATACCGAAGGAATCCTAGAATTTTCAGCTCAAGTATAAAATTCATGATGTAGATTTCCAAGGCATAAGTGATAATGAAGATCCTTAAAATATAAAAATGAGTTAAATTAAAACCAATCTTTTGTTTATATAAAAAGTATTAAGCTAAATATATTAAGTATTTATATCCCTTTTTAGATAAAACATTCTATGAATTTATTTTATATTTAGAGAGCATTGAACGGTGGCTTGAATGACAGATAAAACTGTCACAATCGAATTCTTAAAGCATGTTCTAATTAAATATAAGCCTCTAAATAATATGTTTTTAGAATTATTTTATTAGATTTCATGAATAGTGAAAATAGTATATCGCATTAACTAAACAGTATAATTTAATGAGGTCAATAAATTTGAAGAAGAAAATAAATTATATCTTTATTTTTTTAATAGTTCACCAATGTGATTTTGTTAATAGTTGGTTTGAATTAACTTATCTTTTGAGCTATTAGTTATGAATTATATTATCGTCGAATTCTCTTTTCACACACATTTTTTTTACAGAATAATTCTAAAGAACTACTTGATTTTCTTCAAAACATAGATTTATAATCAAATCCCAGATTTTCTGTCAGTTATTTCTTTCAATTATTATTTTCTTTTGAACACATTCTTTACAGTTTATTAAATGATCGGTATGCAAAATCGAGATTATATGAAGATTTTATGGAATTGTTGCTTTCAATTTAAGTATATATATCTTGAGTTTGATAATTAATTTCTCTTATTCAGTACGAAAAAAAAAAAAAAAGTTCAAAAAAAAGGTCCATCAATATTGAAAATTCTGGAAGATTTCATATCTGATTTCAATTGATGGATCACTTCTCAGAATCAGGTGAATTGATAAGTGGTAATCATTTCGGAATATGCATAAAATACTTTTATGTTATTTTGAAACATTATTTAAGAGCTCTTCAAAATTTACATTTCGGTCTTTTTCTGAATCAAAATAAACAATATTAGAAAGTACAACGAGTTTTTTTTTTAAGATAATATGCGTTCAATATTAGGAAATAATACCCAAAAGGAATTTTTACAGAAGAAGCAATGTACTTATATTCTAATATATTTTGGCTTCTCTAAAGAATATAGAGTGGCTCTGGTTTTAATTTTATTACGCGTTTCTGTTTGATTTCTCTTCTTGATTTTCTACACTAAATATGTGACATCTCTTACTATAAAAAAAATTTAAGTTTTAAGTTCAAGAATGAAAAGTGTGAGGTAAACTTTATGTAAAGGATGACTGAAGAAATACCCAAATTAGGAGAAGGAAGTTGGGAGGGTGTAATTCTCCGAATTAGTGTCCAGTGATACTTTTACCTTTTTTTTTTCAAAAATTGTATGAGTATGAGATGCCCTTTTCGCAATCCCCCCAAAATTTCGTTTTAAATTTTATCGCCGATAAGATTGTCTTCACTTCCTTTGCAGCAGATCTACCAGAAGGAAACCAATGTTTTTTTACTTGTTTTCCGATGAATTCAGATAATATCGAAGCTTACAAGGAGACACAAAATATCCATGACAATTCAGCGATGAAAACTAACTTATGAATTAGTATGAGATTTTTTTGATACCGTTTAACAGATGCAGCACTTAGTGGTAGCCCCATCTTGCCTTAGAAACGCTATCTGTCGTCCAGCATAGATAGTTTTTAAACACGAAACTGATATTTATTCAATATTGCACTATTTTGTAAGAACATGATGTATTACATACATACTAGCTTAATATTAATATTTGGATTTTTCATCAGTCTGCGTAATGTCTTTTAAGTTTTGCTCTTGTCTTTGACATTATAAGACAACATTAATATAGTTAACTTGACCATACTAAATACAGTACACAGAAAACATCCGCACATATTATTGTTTCATGATAGATGGTTTTTTCCATTGCGTCATCTGTTTATTTCATTTTTAGATACAATTTGGGTTTATTGAATATATTTGTGATATTTATATTTTATATCAGCATTACATTAGAAAAAGTCATTTTTACTACACATTTTAGTAAAACTCGATTAAGAAATTCAGTACGAAGACAAACTTAACCAATTTGCAGGTAATTTCAGTTTTTCATATTTTTTTCATTATCTGGTCAAGGTCCCAAATCCTTCTGTTGGTGTCGATCGAAAATTAGCAGCGAGTCATTGACTGAAGCTCACAATTACCAGGTCCGTCACCGATAACCTTCGTGTAGCTTCTCAGTGCGACGTTAACTAATGGCTATTAGAAGGTTCTGACCTTGGCCACTCGACTAACACAAATAGTAGTGAGTGAGTGAATGTAAAGTTTACTGGCGCAAGAGGCAGATATGGCTATGCTGCGCCAAACAAGATTAAACTGTGGTCTAGACATGCAGAAATTGAAGAAAAGACAAAAATTGGTTGACAAGAAGGAGAGTCGAAAATAGAGAAGAATCAAAGGGTAACCCGGGGGCGCGTCACCTGTGTTTACCAAACACAGTAAATCCCATGGGAGAGAAAAAAGATCCCAACGGTTCCTAAGGGTCATGATGCCCGCACTTACCTAAAGAAGGCAAGCCCCTGAGGTCCTCTGATATATTCCTCAGGGGTAAGGTGCCCGGCTATACCCCCAGACGCTGGGTACCCATTTTAGTCGCCTCTTACAACATACATGAGCTACAATGGGACTATTCTGTCATTCCCGGTCATCACATGGGTCAATGCGAATAGTAGTCGCCGACTACTGCTAGGTGTAGTGACGCAACAATCTAAAAGTTCCATTTGAACAACAATTTAAGAATTACTTCAAACAATGGTAATATAAAGAAAGATATAGTTAAGCGCATAAAGAATAAACTATTATTTAAATTTCTTCATTTAAATCAATTTTATGTTATCTTTGTTACATTATAATACTGATAACGTCCTTAATCGTTCCCTGCTTAACTGAACAGAACAGTTAATAAAACTCTACAAACAAGTACTAGCATAATTCACATAAATCATTTTCTAAACGCTTGGTTAAACCAAAAGTCACTTACAGTGAAGCAGGTTATAGATTTCCTACGTAAATGAATAATTAATTCAATATTTTCCCCAAAACATATTTCATGAAAGAATTCATAAATCATAAATCTAAAGCATTCGTAAATCTTGATTCATAAATCTAAAACATTTGTAAATCTTGATTCATAAATCTAAAGCATTCGTAGTTCATGATTTTTCATATCACGTAATTCTTAAGAATTTTTTTTTTTTTTTTTTTTTTTTTGATTTTAATTCTGTACATTCTTAGCAAAACTATACAGAAAAATATTGACCCAACCAAATAATTGCTCGAAATGTTTTTATGGATATGTTTAATACACACCAGAACATTAAAACAACTTTGTCGTCCCGACTGTAATTTCACGAAAGAAGTGTGAATTCAGAATTTGATAGAATTAAAATATTTAGGATAATATTGACAAGAATATCACATTATGAGTTTACTTTATTTTCTAATCATGATTTTAAAAAAATGTAGTTATATAACCATTACTATACGCATGCGTATACCTGTACGTCAGAGGGGAGTGAGTGAGTGAATGTAAAATTTATTGGCGCAAGAACCAGACAAGGATATGCTGCTCCAAACAAGATTTAACTGTGGTCCAGACGTGAAAAAATTGAAAAAAAAAGACAAAAATTGGTTGACAAGAAAGAGGACGGAAAATAGAGAAGGATCGCTAGGGTATCCCGGGAGTGCGACACCCGTGTTTATCAAAGACAGTAAACCCTATAGTGTACGTTCAGAGGTATAAAGGCACTTTGTACATTTTTTTAAAGTAGTAATTGTACATTTCTAAAAGGTAATTACTCTTAACAATTTTAGTGTAATTTAAAACTCAATATACCAAAGAATAAAATATAAAAGGGTTCATTGAAAAAAATTCATTAAATAAGAATCTGTTAATAAAGAAATACAAAAGGAGACATATAAACTGCTTTCGTATAAAATTTCGTTACCACGATAATTAAGTGGTCACTCACGGCCGGCATTTTTTCCGTCGAGTTGTGAGTTCGGGTAGTGATGTAACAAAACGCCTGTCGTTTAGCGGGGATGATGCACATTGAATCTGTCGAAGCTCCAAATCCTCGTGCTGGGAAAGTTGGGTGAAACGAGTGAGTTAATGTAAAGGTTATTTTTTCTCAAGAGCCAGATGTGGCTTTGTTGCTCCAAACAAGATTTAACTGTGGTTTAGACGTGAAGAAATCGAAAAAATAGACAAAAACTGTAAGACAAGAAGGAGGGTCGAAAAAAGAGAAGGATTGCTAGGGATCCTGCGAGTGCAGCATCCGTGTTTACCAAAGGCAGTAAACCCCATAGGAAAGAAAAAGATCACTAGTGTCCCTCAGGATCTTGATGCCTATCTAAAGGAGACAAGTTCCTGAAGTCTCCATATATATATTTCCCCAGGGGCAGGATACCCTGCTATACCCCCAGACACTGGAAACCCATTTTAATTGCCTCTTACCACATGCATGGTGCGACATACAGTGTAGGTGAAGTGAGTGAGTGAAAGTGAAGTGTAATGGCTCAACAACCAGATGTGGCTATGTTGTGCCAAAAAAGACTTAAGTGCGGTTTGGACGTTTAAAAAATAAACAGATAAGAAAATAAAAAGCTTGACAAGAAAGAGGATCGAAAATAGAGAAGGACCACTATTGTATCCCGGGGGTGCGTCACTCGTGTTTATCAAAGACAGTAAATCCCAAGGGAAATAAAAAGGTCACTAAGTTCTCGGGGGTCATAATGTCCGCAGGGTCATGTTGTCCAAAAGAATGCAAGCTCTGAGGTCCCCTTACATAATCCCAAAGGGACAGGGTGCTTGGCTATACCCCCAGACACTGAGTACCCATTTTTTTTAGTCGACTCTTATGACGTGCATGAGCTCTTGTGGGACTATTCTTTCACTAAGGGTTACTAGCTCAAGTGTTGTCGTTCTCTTCATTTTACAGTGGTTTAAAATTATGAGTTTGTTGCCCATAGTCCTCGTGTTGCTTCTAACTGTGACGTCAATAAAAAAAGCAATCAATCAAAACCTGTAAAATTTCAAACATGAGCATAGTTTCTTTCACCATCATCACACAGTTATACCGAGAGTACAAAATTATCAAAATAACACGCTATAAAATTTTAAGACTATATTCAAGTTATTTTAATAAAAAAGGTAAAAAGAATTACATGGGCAAAAAACGTACCGTGACCTCTTGCAATTAATGATTTTTAAATTATTCATATTCTTAAAAATGCGATATTTTATTCAAAAAAATTAAATCTAGCTTCCAAGTTCGTTTGCTTTTCTTTTTTTCATTTTATCAAACTCACAAGTAAGGCATACGATAATAAAATGTCAAAACTCTTTTTGTTAAAACAAGTTGTAATAGAAGAAAGAAGCTACCAAAGAAGTCTCCCTTTATTTCAGAAGTTTTATTCAATTTTAATTATTTGACACCTGGAAGAATTACGAGCTTTAACGAACTGAAGTTTTCAATATTGGCGTGTGAAACCGACCAGACACGAAAGCTACCGATTCAGCAACTTACACGAGATCTCAGATTAGATCCATTTATTAAAAACAGATGGAAGCGTTTAATCCAAATCGTGGGAATAACTCGAAACAAACATTTGAGTTTTCAAGTGCTTCGACATAAAAGATCAATGTTTTCGATCTCTTTACGCTGATCTGAACAGATACGCGATAACGTTTGCTTTCAAGTTTTTCTTTAATCTTTAAGAAACGTATGTTAGTTTCTAATGCTAGAGTTTTGTGACAGCAATCAATGTACTTGCAATTGAAAGTGTTGTTGCGGCTCTATTGTGTTCAATTAACGTTTAACTAGAGAACTATCATTAATGTCGTACTTCATAATTCAGAACCAAGATCAAAAATGAAAACAATACCTGATTCTGTATTTCATTCACTTTTCGTTGCCTCGTGATTATTTCTGCTTCCACTTAATACCCGAAGTATATTGCGATTCATGTCCGTTTGATTTAATTAACGTAGCACTAGGAGCAACACGAGGGCTATTGGCGACGGTCCTCGTAATTTTGAACCTCAGTTAAGTGACAAGGCTGACACCTAAGCTGAAACCCCCTCTCCTAACATCCACACCACGCCAACGGGAGGACTTTGGACCCCGAACAGATTTAACGTGCATCAGCCCCGGCTACACGGCGGGTCTTTGGCGGTCAAGGATCGAACCCGCGACTGAGCGAAAACCGCCGGCCGCTAGTACACGACCTTGACCACTAGGCTACCGCGGCCCATACTCCATGAGTATAAAGGCTGATGAAGGTTGAATCTGTCGGGCTGAAAGTCCTCACGTTGCTCTGAAGTGAAAGCTAGGAAAGTGAGCTGCCAGTTTAGGTGTGGTATTCATCAGTTGTCATGGCTTAAAATTATGAGGTCTGTTGGCAATGTGGCCTTAATGTTTATTAAAAGAGTGAGAGCATGTGTTTGCTTATTAACGTCGCACTAGAAGCTTCACGAGAGATTCAGAAGGACCTCGTAATTTTGAACCCGGTCAAAGGACGAGGACGACACCTGGATGGCACCCCTTCTCCTAACTTCCCCACCACGTCCTCGGGAGAACATAAAACCTCTACCAGATTTATACTTCCAAGTGATACATTAATAAGCAATCAATAGATCAGTCAAATACTATCTTGTTGCAACGTAAATATTCCTGGTGCCACTGAATACCCTTAGAGTATCGAGGTTGATGCATATTGTATCTATAGATCTGAAAATTCTTCCGTTGAGTTGATGTGGTAATTAAGTGAGTGCAGTGCATCTCAGGTCGTTACATATTTATAAGATCCGTCGTCAATATCTAACGGGTTGCACACTATGTGAGAGTAACAAACAATACATAAAACCACGTGATTGCATTGAATTAAAATTTAACTCAATGCTTGTACAAAGATGGCAGTAAACGTTCGCTGTAACCGAGATGTTATAATCACGAGTTCGCAGCCAACACTTTTTTTATAGACTTTTGTGTTCGATTCCTGATTCCACTAAATATTCGTTGTGTTTTAGGGCTGATGCATGTTAAATATATTGGAGCTCAAAGTCCTCCTATAGGTGCACTGTGGAAGTTAGGAGAGGGTGTTGTAAACTCAGCTGTCATCCTCGTCACTTGACTGAGGTTCAAAATTACAAGGTCCGTCCGAAGCCCTCGTGCTGCTTCTAGTATAACATTAATTAAACCAAAATAATCTTTGTCAAATACTATGCGGTTCTTGTTGCACTATAATTACATGAATCTAATAAAATAAAAAAAAAATTGAAAAGTAATTTTTTTACGCACAGAGTAAAATTAATTACAGATGAAATTGCGGGGAAATGAGATTCAACTTATAGTACAGATAAAAAGAAAAAAATAATAATCTCGTTTAGCGAAACAAACAAAAAAAAAAATCTTTGAAAACTAAAACAAATAAATTATTTAAAGCTAAATATATTGTAGTATATTCGATCTATAATGTAGCCGTGGTAGTCTAGTGGTCAAGGCTTCGGATTCGTGACCGGCGATTTTCGTTCAGTCACGAGTTCGATCCTGCACGAAGATCCAAAGACTCGCCTTGTAGCCGGGGCTGATGCATCTGTCTGGGCTCAAAGTCCTCCCTTGGCGTGATGTGGAAGTTAGGAGAGGGAGTGCCAGCTCAGGTGTCGTCCTCGTTACTTGACCGAGGTTCAAAAATTTGGTCCGTCTCTAATACCCCTCGTGTTGCTTCTAGTGCGACGTTAATATAAACTGAACTTATAACTCGATCTATAATATTTCTACTAGTTAATAAATAGGTGGGATCAAGATACAAATAAGAAAAGTAAATAATATCAAATAAATGCAACGAATGTCTTACATTTCTGAAACATAAATTAATGTACCCAGAATTTGTAAGCTTATATTATTACTGTTGATGGCAATAATTTCCTCAGAGAGACCAAATAGAATATATCCTTTAGGCTCAAAGAAACTGGAGCAAAAACTTTTTACAATAGAATGAGGAAAGCAGCTATCATTCACTACAAAAGATAGGAGGAAAGTCATTTACTGTATGTCGAGAAAAGAAAAAAAAATTATAAATGCGATTTGGAAAACCAAGTATTATTTCTTAATACCCCTCGTTAACAAAAAAATATATTTACTTATAGTTAGGTGATATATAGTTAGAAATATATAAAGGAACTCGTGATACATAATAAGTTAACACGAAAGAAATGTTTATTGGTATTTAATCATTATAATCAACTGCTCCGTTCGAAGATACGTAAAGCTGGCCACGCTAGCCATGGTCAAGAGTGACAGGGTTGATGTATTGTTTATTAACGTCGCAATTAGCAGCAAAAAAGGGCTATTGACGAAGAATCTCGTAATTTTGATCCTAAATCAGTTGACGTGGACGATAACTTGAGCTGCCATCTCCCTCTCCATTTTTCACGCTTGCCAACAGGTTTAGTTTTTATTTTAAACGCCGCACTAGAAACGAGGGCTGTTGGCGACGGATCTCTTAACCTTCGTCAAGCGACGAGGATGACACCTGAGCTGACACCTCCCTTTCCTAACTTCCACACCACGTCAACGAGAAGACTTTGAGCCTCGTTAGATTTATCGTGCATCAGCCCCGGCTACACGGTGGGTCTGTAGTGTAGTTCCGAACCCACGACTCAACGAAAATCGTCAGCCCCGAGACCGCGACCATGACCTTTAAGCTACCGCGGCCACCCGTTCCAACGGGAGGACTTGGTACCTCAAAAGATTAAATGCGCATCAAACCCTCTATACGGCAGGAATTTAGAGGGAATCGGGATTCGAACCCATGATGCGACGAACAATATATAGTCACAAACTTCATACAGAAATCCAACTTCTCATGTTTTTCTCTCAGTTCTTATACTTCATCATTAAGAAGTTGATATAGCTTTCAAGTTATAAGAATTAGTGACATGAATATCATATATTTGGAACAAACATAAGGAAGAAATCACATACCGAATTTTTAATACATGTCCCATACACAATAACCTTATTTTTTTTCGTAAATTAACTCTACATGTATTTCATTAATAAAAACACGGTTACTTAATTCATTTTCGGAATTAAAATATTCCAATTAATTTTATCCGAAATTATGTACCATATTTTGAAAATCCTCGATTTATTTAAGGAAAAATTTGAATACAATGTAGTGTGTTATATTAAAATTACATAAAATTGCTTTTATTGTAATAGAATACTCTAACAAAAATACAATAATTTTTTTAAACAAAAATTTTTAAGTTTTTACGAAAGAAATATGAATTGTATTTTCTTTATATAATCCCTAATCTATACGTTTGTGATTTGCATTAGATTCACACAGCTTTTATAAAAACAAACGGAATTCAAATGCAAATTTATTTTAATTTCTTCGTGTTAAATGAAATAACTAAGATTCTGAATTATTTTTCGCATAAAGAAAACAGATTAAAATGTTAAAATCCCGAAACCTCTATTGAATTTTTCCATCCTTCCTTTTGTTTAAATAATTAATGCTTTGCATAAATTAAAATTGCTGTAGGTTTTTTTTTTTTTTTTTTTTTTTTGCAATTTTGCTCAATTTTAATGTTATTTTAATTTTTCAGAAATGATGAAATTGGTTATCTGTCGATATTCTAATGTGTGCGTGTTGTTATTGCTACAATACACAGCTTAATATTTGACAATTTCTTAATATTAAGAAGAAAATAATTTTTAATATTCCATTTTTTTATTAGATTTTTTTTTTCTTTTAAATCTTTTGTTTGTAAAATTTTCCTGGGACCGTAATGTCTTGTGCTCTTACACAAAGAACCCCTACATATAGAAATTTATTAATCCTTGATACATTGTCAATATCAAGAAATTTTCCAAGAAGTTCCACACCTCCCAGAGTTCATAACGGAAGCAAAAAACTGTTCTTTCAAAACTCTTCCAGAGTTGTAAAGGTCAACCCCCTACTAACTTCCACACTCTTTATTTTCCCTCCTCTTTACTTTCCATTCCTCCTTTCCTCCACTATCCCTTCGCTCTTTTCAACAACACACGCACAACGCAACAGCGCCTCCTGGCGGTCGCAGAAACCGGCACGCGCGCCCGTTTCCGATTTTGTTCGGTGTCAGTCGGTGTCTAGAAAGCGCGACGGATCCTTCAAAACGCCAACCACACTGAGCGCGCATAAAAATAAAAGATTCGAGTAGAGGAAAAAAAGAGAGATAATAATAAAAAATTACAAAGCGCAGAAGTTAAAAAAAAAGAGAAGGAAGAGTAGAAAAAAGTTCTACGGAAGCTTTAGCCATGCGACGGATTTTTAAGGACGCGAATATCATCTGCTGCTTTTTTTAAAAAAACAAAAAGGTGGACCTTTTTTTTTATTACAAGTAGCGTTTTAATTGGGATTGTTTACACTTTTGCGGAGGCCGGAAGTGATGTCCCAGTACCGGAAGGAAGGGAGACAGGTGAAGACAGGTGAAAAAATGCAAGAGCGCGACTTTTCAACTGGATGGATTTTGCTACACTATCGGTGAGCTAAATTGTTGCTTTATTTCTTTTGAAACAAAAATTGCAGTTGATTTGTTTGTGATGTTTTTTAATCTACTAATATTTTAGCGGTATATTATTAACTTCAAAACTACAGCATTTACATGCATTTTTAATTTTCAATATTACTCCTTTTTATTTTACAAATATGAATTAAAAACTGCTTCAGCACACACATCTTTAAAGTATTAAGAACTATGCAAAACATTATCTCCAATCAATAAATCTACGAAACGATGCAATTTTTATGCTTTTAAAAATAAATATCTATGTCTGAAAATCATAATATGGCCCAATGATCTTCATCAAAAATATTAAGTCAAAAAATATTATATTATTATGTAAAACGAGATTCCTTTTATTAGTATAAGAAAAAATTCTTTGATCTGCATTTTAAAGTTTAAGACAAGTTTCAATACAATTAAAAGTTTTATATAAATATACATGACCAAGTTTCAGTTATTTAGGTAATTTTGTTACAGAAAAATTGAAATATGAATTATTTCGTGTAATATGGCGTCCTATTAAACTAAATAAACTAATTTCCACTTCTCCATTCTGAGAAATGTTCGTACATTTTAAAGAGAAATTGAAATTTTTCTGTTGAAATATAATTTGCATTAATTTAACAGATAGTTAATTTTCTGTGCATTTTCCAGAATTTTATATTCAATCTTCATGTGTTCGTATGCAAACTTCGCTTAATTATTTATGATAATTGCAAATTCAAGAATATATTTTTAGAACCCTCTTAGAATAAAATATTAAGATTAAATTACTTTTCCTGCAGCGCGTCTGGTTTTGATGAAACTAATCGTTTTGCTTTACTGTTTTTTTTAGCAGCACGAAATGTTATTGTAACTATTCCCCGTTTCTAAATAATGGTAGAAAAAGATGTAAAGATAAACATTTTTTTTGAATGCTCAGTTTAACTACAATGTATTATATTTTCATTATTTTTTTGTCGTTTGAAAGAATATATTTAAAGAAGACATTAAATATTAAGTTTCGATATTTTGATAATAATTGTTTAATTTGGGAAACATTGCTCCAATAGTTATTACAATCAATAAAGAAGAGATAATCAGTCACGTAATCATTCGAAAACATCATTTTTCGCGCATGCGCTATAGAAATGACTTGTCAAACGCTGCATTTAGAATGTAGAGTTTTGATGGCTACTGCGGACATAATAATTCTTCTTCAAAACCAATGATTTCAAACAAAATTATTTAAATTCTCTGCTGAATTTTCAAATGATTGTATTTGTAGATATTAAGAATTTATTATTGATATCTTAAGATTCCACATAATTTTTAGGCAATCAAATACGATATTTTTTTTCAATTTAAGCAATTATGAGATTTCATGTCCAACACATTTTCATCATTCTAGAGAAAAAAACTTATTTACTTCGGTGAATTTAATCTATTAATGCATTGTATATAAACATAACCATAAACAAATCCATAATACAAGCACGAGGAAACATTTCTAGTAAGTCAAGTACTTTTTTTATTTCTAAAAGACGCCGGAAAAGAATAATATAAGCCAATTTTACGACTTCCTATATGAAGTATGTGTTGGTAGTTCGAAGTTTTGCTATGAATATTTGATTGTATCTCAACGTTTAAAGCTCTCTCTTTTCTCTCACCGTTAACCCATTAAGCTGCTGAAAACGCTTAGGGAAAGACGATTTGGTAAAAAATTTTGGTTTGTGGAAGACTTTGAGAGCTGTGGTTAAATATTTAATCATTTTAGTTTATTTTGAATTTTTCTCCTTGAGTAATATTTCTTTCAAAATTACTCGTCGAAACAGCTATATTTAAAAAGTAATATATAAAAATGTAAAGAGGCTTTTTTTTCTGTGTTATTTTTCTAACTTTTCATCGTAAGTATTTATTTTTAAAGTTATTTCGAGACTTACTTGCATATTTCTCTCACTATACTTTAAAAATATTCTTAATTTCATCACATTTTTAAGGGTTCATTAAACCCTCTCAATGAGAATAAAATAACTATTATATTTTCGGATAGAATTATTTAAGACATATTTTCTGGGATATTTTAAGCCATTTTTATATTTTTCTTAAGAACAAAAAAAAAATGATGGTTCTGCGTTGTTTATGTATAATATTATATTGAGTTTTAGAGAGAGGTACGTGATGTTAACGCTGATATGTGTGAAAACAACTAATTGCAAAAGAAATTTCTAAATTCTTAAGTTATAATTTGCCTGTCTTAGATAGAACTTTTTGAGCAAATGCTTATTCATACAATGTAGTATAATTTGAATTGATTATGTAATATATAATTTTGAGTTTGGGAATGAGAGAATCAGGAAAAAATGTCTAATCATATTAAAAGACAATTATGTCATCATTAACAGTTAAAATGTCATATGTAAATTGCAGCATACATTACTTTTTTTGTTTTTGTTTATAACCTTTTCAAGAAGTATTTTTGCAGTGAGAAATTAAAAAAGTCTTATGTTTTCGTTATGCTATTTACTCTTATAAAATCGAATGCTTTTAAGTTTCATGATAGTTGAATTAGTCACAGATAATTAAAATTTCTATTCAGTTTATCTCAACGCAGATTTTCAGAAACATATTGCCTTTTGTAAATTTCGAATGCCATTCCATGCATTATTTGCTATTTCATGATATCTGATATACAACTCCCGTTTCATATTTTATTTATCTGCGTTTCTTTTACAAAAGCACATGGAAACAATATTCTTGCAGAAAAAAAAAATCTATTTGATAATAAATAAATTTTATGTTAAAATGTAGAGAATTTGTTCCCTTTTGTTATTAGTATTTTCCACACTACTTTAATTGAACACATGTTTCCTTTGTTCCTGTCTATCGATTAATTTGACATAATGCATTCGATAGTAACTTAATAAATTTGTTTTTTCGAGTGATCTTGTTATTCATAGTAACGGATCATTAATAGTACATAATTATAAAATTATTTTTTTTCTTCGTGGTGATTAATTTTTCCATTGCATATATAAGAATTTTTTCGCCTAGTTTTTACTGAATATAATAATGTGTAATAAATGCATTTCAATATTATATGTAAATTATGCAGTTAAAATAGTTATATTTTCTTAAACTTTTGTCTACACAGCTAAATCATGTCAGCTTATTACTTTTGTATGAAAGTAATATGAATTCAGCATATTATTTTTATTCTTCTGTATTGTTAATGCAGCTGCATTAATTCACACAAATAATGTCTCGATCCGTTAACAATTTTCGAAGCAAAAACAAAAGAAATCTAAGAATCCCGACGAGTTATATTTCACATATTATGATTTAGCAATGAAATTACTAAATTAAATAGCAATTTTGTAGGGAAGATTTTTGTGTAAAACGATATTTTGTTTGGATTCATGGAAAAAATAGTTTGTTACCAATTTATTTTGAAGGGATAGTTTGAAAAAAAATTAAATTTTACGAATTTTAAACATTATAATAAATGATACAATTGCATTGATAGATTCTAAAAATTTCTCTCACTTCATATTTCAATCGATTTCTAGATTAATATGTTATTTACTTGTGTAAAATTCATTCATGCGATACTAAAAGCAATTTCTTCTTCATAATATGAATATTTTTCTTAAAAAAAATTGATACCCAGACATTTTGGACTGTACTTAAGCTGTTGAATAAACTGCAGGAAAATAAAATTTACACCCACTCAGGATATGACCTTGAGGCTTTCAAAAATCTTATTTCAAAGAGTAATCCTCTGATATTAAAGTATCTCGAAATATAAATGCGATTCGGATTTCATCAAAACGAATGAGTCTTAACAGCATAAGAATTATTAAAAATGTAATTTATACAGATGATAACTTTATGCACAAGGTCTGGTAATGGATATTGTGCATCGGCTAATGAGTACATTCTTTCTTGTAAATAAAGAAACAATTAATTCAAAAATTATGGTTGTAAAGTATAAAAATAGATTTGTTGTACATATATCCAGTGGTGTACTCGGGGGGGGGAGTGCAAAGAGAAATACACATCCCTAAGATTTTTCCTCGAAATTGAAATATTTCAGCGTAATTTTTATCATTCCATTATATAGATGTTTGACATTTTAAAGTAAGAAATTTTTTTTTTCTCGTCATGCTTAAATTTTTTTTTCATTACGGAGAGAAAGAAGGATTTCAACAAAGGCGATTCCTGTGAAAAGAATAAAAAAGTCTTTGCTGTCTCTAAAATAGTGCCTCTGGGTCATTGTTTGTAGATGAAGAGTGAAGGGGGATGCATCCCAATAAAATTGCACTTTTAAAAATACAAATTTTATTTTTATGGTATCTGAATTATTTTTATGAAGTATTCTTCAATTTTTGTTATATTTATTGCTTGATAAAATTATATCTATACTTGAATAGTTTTAAATAGGAGAAATAAGACTAATATAGTGAAGTATTAATTTAAGAGTGATAATTATAAACTACAACATTGCTTCTTTCATGGTAATGACGATACGTATCCTTCAAAATCAATTTCTGGGTACTCCCCTGCATATATCAACTATATCTACGTTTTGGGAATTTGTTGAAGATAATATTTGCAAGATATATTAAAAGCAAAAATTTTATATAAGAAACTTCTTTAAATATTAAAAAAATTAGCATAGGAAGAAATATTTTTTCTTCTTCTTTCATAAAATATCGTCCCCATATATAAAGTAAGATTCAAATTCACTTTGGTAAAATTCGATATTTTTTATACACAGAAAAGAATTTCCGATGTAACGATGACGAATTTTCCAAAATTTTGCAATATAAAAATTTTTGACGCAAGAAAGATTGGTACCTTAAGTTTCTAAAGTTTTTTTTTTTTAAATATCGAGACAGTTCAATAAAACTTTATCGGTCTCTGAGATATTCTGAAAGAGTTAAAAAGTCTAGTTTGTCTGAAAGTGCCATTTGCTTTATAAAGCTGAAGCAGTTTGTCGACAGAGTTGAAAGTTCTAAAATCGGGAGCATTTGTATGAAAAATTAAACATGAAGGAACGTTTGTTTTCCCTCTCATTTGTAGAGGAATTAAAAGATAGGAATATTAACAGAAGGTATGAGCTTTTGAGTGGTCCAGAAAGGATGTTTGAATATTTTATGATAATAACTCATCAGTAGTTCCTTAATAAAGCTATTCTTCCGTGTTGCCATTTGCTGTTCACCCATAATCCATCTTGTTATTCTAACGTAGTATTCTCTTAAATTAATTAACATTTAATGCTCTCAAGACTAATTTAGAAATAATTTATCAGTTATGAGTAACTTAAGATATTTAACATAAATGTTGTATTATTTTCATTTAACCAGCCAACTATTAGCATTCTTAAAATTTTTATATAGAACTGTATAGCGTTGTTTTAATAGTATTAGAGAGATTAAACTTTTATATTCAGTTCCCGTTCCTTCTTTTTTTTCAAATTTTAATTTTACGCATTGACACGTTTGGGACGTAACGATAAAAATGCAGATAAAATATTTTAAGCGGACTTAGTTCCTTACGAAATCAAAAGTAGAACATTTTGACAAACTTTTTTCGATTCTTCATAAAACAACAATTTTTACTCATTTCAGTATGAAACTTTGCCAGTTTGTGTAATAAAGTGCATAGTTTAAAATATTGGGTCAAGTTTTGCTATTAAATTAATACATTTTCTTATACAACATGAAATATGCGTACAAAAATTTGAAAAATAATTTAGCTTACCTTACGTTACCCACAAGATAACTTTTGAAAGATGTACAGTAGAACCATAATTCTTATACCAAATTAAAGCTAAATAATGACCTTATTCTGTAAACCTCAAATTTTAAATTTCCCTTACATTAAAAAAAATTGAAAAATTAAAAAAGTTATCAAGTTTGTATTTAATAACTTTTTTTTTCATGTATCATGTTATAAAATGAGATCTAATCATCCTATTAACAAAATTGAGGTTCACAGAATAAAGATTTACAAGTACAACACTCATGTAAAATTTTAAAGCTCTGCATGTAAAAGATTTTTTTTTTAATCCTGTGAGAAAGTGTGAAAATAGCAAACTGAGAAAAAGAGGTTTGTTTACATTGCATTACATAGAAGAAGCCACTTTAGACATTTACATTTTTTGTTGCGTAATAATTGTCGGATTTTGACGATGTTTGTTTTAAAGTGCTCCTAACATTTAGTACTATTTTTTAAAATCAATTTTGGAAAATCGAATTTTTGAAGGTGCAAAGGTACTAAGTCCCCTTAAGAGTGGCTGGTATTATTTTCCAACTGCGCCAAATTAATGTTTTGAATTTTGAACTGTTATATTTTTTGAAAGATATTTCTAGAAAAACAAGTCTGTATAATTCTTCGTACATTTAGATTTACTAACACATAATCTAGAATTCAATTATCATGTTCTTTAAATATAAATAGAATCATGTGAATGTGTTAGATCAAAGGTGACACTTGTGACATTATCCGATTACCCAACTTGTTCTGTCATCTTAAATCTTACTCCAGTCAAAATCTAACTTTCCCCTTAAGTTCAACCATAGATAAAGTAACTAAAATAGTCAATTGCATTTCAAAATAGAGTTTATTAATTCTCTAATGAAGGGAATGCTGTCCACCAGTAGCACGTCTTTATCCGCGAGCACTAAAAACTTCTATAATACATCAGAGAATACGCTTACCGGAAAAAGATGCTAATACATCCTTCGAATATTCAATCAATCTGATAGCGTTGGGTTCTAATCTCAACAAATCACGTAGACACGTAAAAAAACTCCCACACACATCACACTAGCATTTTCCTATTATTGTCATTTTATTCTTTCTCAATTTAAATTTCTGTCACTTTTGTACAATTTGATTTTATTTATACATTCCACTTCTAAAGTTTACTTAATTTGCATCACTACGTTTAATTTGATTAGAAAGAAGCTTTAAACTTAAATATAAAGCCAGAAAGAAACCTCAGAGATGTTAGTTGAAGGAAGTTTCGCGAATTGCCCTTGCTGCAATTTTAGTCAAAAAAACTAATCATTGAAAATGGTAAATTTACTTTCAAAACATTTGGTGAAAAGAATAATACGGAAATAAAACAGTTCTTCTAAAAATAATTTGACAGAAAAATATATTATTTAATGTCTTTACGAAATTAGTTTATAAATAATAAAAGTACCAGAAAGGAGTTAATCTTGACCTAAACTTGAACTTATATTCATTTAAACAGAAGCCAGACACTGAAGTCTTATACTTGCCGGGCGCGATAGATTTCTTTTTCCATTACTTTATTCCACAATAGTATTCAATATATATAAAAAAGGTTTCTCTGGTTCCTGCGTTTTGATCCTCAAACCCATATCTGTAGACATATATAATTTAAAATAAGATAAATTACTACATTTCAAAAATCATCCTCTATCTAATTTAATAATTTGTATTATAACTAATAAATATAATTTTTTTTTATTATATAATTTTTTTTCTTTAGGATTCTTTAAATTTTCTTATTAAATACGTTAACAATAATAAATATAAAAACTTCTTTTTATTTGTTTACAAAAAATATTCTTTAAAAGTGATTTTAAAAGATTCATTAATATATATAAAACATATTACATTAAATATTTCCCTAACATTTACTGTTAAATATTTTACTGAATAAATTATTCATTAAATATTTTCTTATGTTTTGGCTCGTTTCGTATTTTCATCAGAAGTTAAATCACCTCAATGTTTCATTTGTCATAATTTTCCAATTTGCTTTGAAAGACGATTTAACTGGACATATTGAAATAAATTCAATTTTAGAAGTATTATCAAAATAAATTAATAAAGAAAGCGAATATTGAAATTACAATAGCAATCGGAGAAACATAAACGACAAAATAAAATTAAGTAACCTATAAAAATGAACATTTTTCCAAATAACACATTTAGTTTTGCTATTTTGTTAAAAACAATTACTGGCATTGGTTTTCACTTCGTTTCAGTTTTTTCTTCAGCCACTGCATTCCTCAGATGGTATGAAAAATAAAAAAAATACATATAAATTTGAAAATATACGACCGTTTTACCAGAAATATAAACACAATAGAAAAATAGACCCAAAACAAAACCTATAATAAACATTACACGAAAAATATAAGCATTACACAAATAACATAAACACTACACGAAAAATATTAGCATTACACAAATAACATAAACACTACGCAAAAAAATACAAATGACTTACAAAAAAAAACAATCGACTTAGAAGATTGCAGGTCTATTGTTTTAACAGCATTAGATTTTGTTAGAGAAACAGCGATTATACTACCTTCAACACGTTTTCATTTCCTAAGTGGCAAGAAATGTAACATTACCAAAATAGCTAAGCCTTTATTTTTTGGAATTCGATTCCCAAAGTTCCATTACATTATTTTCCTTTTGGCTAAAGGATTAAACACTTAAAAACAGAGCTCCGATCACTGTTCAGAGTTTTCACCCAAGTATTGTTGTAAAATCATCAATTCGGACTTATCATTCTCACATTATCTTAATCTGGACATAAAAGCTTTCATTAGCTCCTTTTTTGTATAAAAAAAAAGAACCATATGGATTGTTTTTAATTATCTAAGTTTTACAAAAGGATAAGAAAGATTCTACTGCTCTCCTCGATTAAAATAGAGAAATGTTTATAGCTTCATGCTTAATTAGATTCTTAATCATGGTAAATTTAATTAAGATTAGCTTATTTATAAATATTAAATCCTTCGCCTAAACAGGAATTGATATCTTTTTGGTAAATTTTTCGTATCTGATTGCATTTCAAATAATTATTAGGTTAGGCATTTTATTAATCTACATCTTAGAAAGCATTTATATTTCTACACAAGATTAAAAAGATTGTTCATTCTACTTAAAAAAGTTTAATGTTGATTATCACAAAATATATATAATATACATAATGAAACACGTGGTCCTTTTTAATTTAATTTCTGCTAACACTTGATTTAGATAAGGCTCAAAACATCTCATTGGACCATTTCACATTTGTAATTTTTTTCGAATGAATTTTGAAAATTTTTATAAAAAATAGAATTAATATGTTTTTTTAACTTAAAATGTGACTGGTAGAGACAGAGTGAACAATTCACAGTTTTGCTCAATTATGCTTATTGCAGCAAATTCTTTATCGCAATTTTGAGAATTTGTAAAACACACTAATTTTGTATCCTTTTTAAATAGTTTTGAGGTTGTCTGTAAAATACTTTAGGCATAGTTCTGATTCGTATTTTCATTCTATAAACCCAGAGCATGTATCTTCAAATCTTTAGACATTTTCGAACATTTAATTATGGTCTCATTCAGGACAATATATTTCCAAAAATGTTTCTATTTATACTATTTTTGTTGCCTATCCGATATGAGTGCCTACTTTATTATGTTCAAATTGCTTAGATAATTTATTTTAAATTAAAAGACATGGGAAACATCCAGTCATATTCTTCACATTCAAGTACAGTCCATGATGTTTAAATTCACATTTACTCTAAATTACAGCACATGAACTGTTATAAAATTGTATCTGTAAGAATTAAATTAAATAGTTGTAATGCTCAAACTTCTTATTATGTTCCATTTTTAAAGTCCAGCAGGTATTTACTAGACATTTCTTACAAATTAATTATTTACCATCATAAGATATGTGAGCAATGATTATGTTGCAGAAGCTATTTATGATGAGAAGCTTTCAGAAAAAAGCTTGAAAAAAGTTGAATAATTGCTGCGGTGCAATTATTCAACTTTTTTTACTTAAACTGGTCCTATATTATTATAATTATTTCCCTATTTTTAATGATTTCTGAACGTATGGCTTGTCTGAATGCAATTTCATTTCAATAACCAGTAGCCAATAAAGGTCTGTAAGAAGCATAAAAGAATATTCACATTTCCTTGAGGATTTCTAAAATGAACATTTTCCTTCAAACTTATATCTTTTACGTCTATATAAATTGAAAATACAAATTTACTTTTTATAAAGTTCCATCAATTATTATGAAATTTTAATGAACATTCTCTTGCGAACTTCATACTTACCCAATACACCTACTGCAGTTGAATAATATCCAGCAGAAATCCATTGCTACTTTTTGCAGCTATAATAGATAGCTAAGGAAGTATGAGATATAGTATAGACTTGCAGAACACTCAGTACTGTTTAACTTGATGCATGTATTCCAATGATTCGGTAAAGATAAGAGATAAAAATATGTAAAGACTTAGCTTTTTGTAGAGAATTACTGTTGCATATTTTAAATCTTGATCTTAACTCTTTTCATAAACGAGCTTTATTAGTATCATTCCACGAAGATGAAATTTTTTCAATAAATACCTTATATTGTTGTATTACGCGATCTTCAAACTCCCTGTAAAGTAGAATCATAAATGTAATAACCATCTACATGATTTTAAATTTTAATTTATTGCATGTAAAATCCAAGGTGAAATAAAAGATTAGAATTCAAGTTATTTGTTAATGTAACTCATTTTATTTTGCGAATTTATTCCTGTTTTATGTTAATCAAACTGATTTATCTGCATATCACTTTCCCTACCAACCCATTTCTTAAGATTATTATCAGGTTGTTACGTTTTTGATGTCCATGGAGAAATTTCCTAAAATTGCATTTTAAATTTAAAACTACAACTTATTAATAAACATTTATTCAATAATCAATGTTTTCAGTAAATCTTTTCTACTGCTTGTATTTTCCTAACGTTAATATTTTAATAGAAATTACTGTTCACCAAAAGTTATAAAATTCATGATCTAATCAGAAATTTAAATCTTTCCCAGAAACTGTTCGAATCTCGAGAGAATCAAATTTCAAGAATTTATTGAAATTTATTTTATAGTCCTACGTTCGCATTCTAAAATATAGACTTATTTTGATATTAATTATGTATGTATCGGGGAAGAATACAGTTTCATAGTACTCAGCCTTTAACGATAACATCCAGAATGTAATTAGTTTTAAATAGTAATATAATACAATAATTATTAAATTAATCACAATAACATTTTAAATCGATTTGCTTTTCAGAAAACTGAATTTGATTTGCAAAAGACTAAATTAAAACTTTACATAATTAAATTTGTTTTGCGTAAGATGCTCAGTTTGGAATATGAAATTTATAATTGATAACTTTAAATTAATTATAAATCTTTATAAAATGTTGAATGCGTCTTTAGAATATAATAGATAAAACTATATAATGAATGGTGTGCACTCTCAATTATTCCGTTATTGTGATGGAAGGCTACATAGTCTGCGCTCATCAGCGCTTGAAGTGACATCGTCTGTAAATGCATTCGATTTCAATTGTATATATCGAAATCCTATTGACTCAACATTTACCTAAGTCCTAATCTTCTCTAATCCATAGTCATTATTACGTAGATTAGTCAGTGTTAAATTGTAAAGGTAATGGACTTGTGTAAATCGGTTTAGTTCTTTGGCGTTATAAAGTAAAAATAAAGTGCAGATTAAATTGATGTGATTTTAAAAAGAGTTTCAACTGCTGAAGCTGTTTTAAAGGATAAAGAAAAATATTCTATTAGTTGTTATAACTACGTTTTAAATAGCGTGAGTTCTGTATCGTGAAAGTATTCAAATGTTATTACTAACAACTACATCTGTGGTAATTTATTTTCTTGTAAGTTGTTGTGATATTGTAGGACGAGAAATGTAAATGCAAAAATATAATATTAAAGGAAAAGTTTATAATGTTTGGTATACATGGGTATTCAAATAATAAATAGTCTCAAGGAGCAAATTGAATTATATACGAGAAAATATATGTTACGAAAATTTTGGGGGAATAAAAGTTTTAGGGGATTTTTATTGGATATCTTTAATATCGAGATTGGTTTTCAATCATGTCCTCGGGATTTTAGTTCCAATTCACCCGTCGAGTAAAATAGAGACTTTCCCCTTTTTCATTGGTATATAAATTTTAATTACGTATGGTAATTTAATAAGCTTACGCGCTTAAAGATAGATCGCCTGGCTTCTGCAATTTAAACAATTAGAACTGTATTCAAGCTCATCCCCACGCTCTTACCATGTAGAGATTTCACGAGGTACGGATTCTCAGATATGTGTTGATCTCGACAACATGCATCTCGATGTCTTCCCCATCGTATTAACAATAAAGAATAAGTTTGTGATTTGCGGCCTGCTATCTGGACCATGACTACTAAGTAACTTAAGCACATGTAGATGTCTCTCTCTCTCTC
>BMAW01034090.1:31624-51379 GCA_019974015.1 Nephila pilipes
GCAAAGGTTAGTACTCTAGAAAGACCTGGTTACTGGTTTACTACGAGTGCCATCTCTGGGTTAGTCTCGGGAGTTATTGATTGATGTGTTATATATATATATATATATATGATAGAGGTTATATTAGTGCTTAAATTTATTTTTTGCACTTTAAAAATAAAGTTCAGCATAACAGTTTTTTATTCTACGTTGTTTGTAGGAAATATTGGATCATAAAATGAATTTATAATATCAAGGAACTTGAATTTAGTATAATTCAGAGCAATATATTACGCTATTTTTTATATTTCGTATATTATCTAAAGAGTATATTGTAATAAGACAAGTGAAATATTGTTGATGGAGATGGGTAGCAAAAATATTCTTCTATGCTTAGAAATCTTTTACCAAATGTAACGTAAAACGTAAGAAAGGTTTTAATTTATGTTTCATAATTACTTCTTTGCTCGGATTGTCCAAAGAATAAAAAAATATTCAAATAATCCGAGTCCGTATAATTTTTCATCAATGGATTATAGTTCCAATTCCGGATCATTTTTATGAAACTGATTAGCTCTTTTATTTCTTAAATTTTCGTCAAGTATATGAATTTTTACAAATCTTTATCTACTGAATTTTCTGAAAACACTTCATTTCTATTTATACTGACTAATTTAATTGCAGATTTTATAATGTAACATTTCTTTAAAGTTGTTTCTTTCTCAATGCATATTGAAAAGCACATTTTAACCGTTTATGTTCAGTAAAGTGTCGCATAAAATTTGGAACGCCATCTGCGAACATTAAAATAACATAAATTCTAAATAGTTTAGACAATGTTATTTCTCGACTGGAACTTCGGACGACCCACCTGCCTATTTATTTAACACTAACTAGAAAGACGGGAATTTTTCTTTTACTAAAAGGACGGAGGGCAGTCAAAATGACGGGTAGAAATAAAATCAAATGTAAAACATAGTAAACGCATATTTAAATGAAAAAATTATCAAAAACATAAATATTTCAAGACAAGAAATGATTTTTTTTATAATTTATTGAATTTATTTTTAAGTATTTATATACATCGAAGTCAATTAAAACACATATTAAAATATAAATTATAGACATTTAAAACAAAATCTTACTAAATTAAACTTTTTTCAAAAATCAAGCATGACAGTAAATAAAAATCACTTAGAAAAGCAGAATATTATAATTTGTATAATTTAACTAATGATATAAAGGATACAATGATTGTTTGTTTATCTGTAGTAAATGGCTAAATGAGTGAGATATCATAATTACCTGTTATACATTCAACACAAATCATGTATTTTACAGCTGCAATACATTTGCTACACACATTTAATTACATTTGCAACATGTATGTGCAGTCCTATTTTTACCTACTTGGCATTAGGTATCATTTTTTGAATTCGATATCTGACCAGAAATTTGAGAAATAGTGCGTGGGTTGGCTTTCATTACTTCATGAATTTGTCGAAGTTCTTTAGAAAGTTAAAGCAAGAAAATTTGTTCGAGGTATGGACTTCCTGTAGCTTCTTTGTACTCAAACCTTACGTTTATAGAGGCTAAATATCTAAAATATTGTAAAAAATGTGCTTGGACATCTTATAGTTCCTGCTTTTGCTGAATAGTTATGATCAAGAATGTCTACACCATACTTTGTAGAATTATAAAATGCCACTGTTTCGGACACTTTCTTTTCAATATCTATTATGCTAACAGTTTGGTGTAGATTGTTTAGTAGTAAAACATTCTTGTTCTTCTTACAGTGATACACAATCAAGATAGAATCAATGTGTTTATAACATGATGTAGAATAAAGCGGATACTTTGAATATTTTGCGGCGTCTTAAATTCCTCGCTTTAATTGCTTCATCGTGCTGACAATGCTAAAAAATTTGGCTTCAATTTCTCAGCAAGAGTAAGGGAAGTAAAGAAGTTATCACAGTAATGACTTTCTTGCCTTTGCTGAAGAATGGTTCCAGCACACGTGAAGCGACGTAGTCTGAAAGTGTTAAGTTGTCCGGTCTAGTATCATCTTTTCCTAAATATGGAATAGCATTTAGCATGTATTTTGACTCTATATTTGCGGCAATCTAAAATTTTTATTTCCAAATTTGTCAGGCTTACTTGGTATGTATTGTAAGAATGGGTATCTAGTTTTAGATTGTAATAATTGCTCATCAACTGTTATATTTTCCTTAGGTCGTTAGCAAGAAATCAATGTTTCAACGAATCGATCCCTAAAAGAAGATATTAGAACAAATTTATCGTTTGTAATCTTTGAGATATTGTAGATTTTCTATCAAATCTCATAAACCTATATTTCCTTGAGCCTATTCCATGGCATAGTATCACGAAAAAAGTAGGCCTCCGCCTATTGTTCTATAAATTACTGACAGACATTCCTTTGGCTCAATATACTCCTCGGGCATCTAACTCTTCCATTAACATCGACCAGTTTTTATTTGGGAGTTGCCTTAAAGCTTTTATTTCAGTAGATTCCAATATTACTTTGTAGGTGTTCCACTTGAAAATTCTGCTTAGCGTTTCAAATGAAAACATCTGACGTTAGGAGGTGGGGGGGGAGTATAGGGAAGAGAGTAGGGGGTAAGATTATTTCTGTTAATTCAAGTGATAACTTTTTACATAACCAAACATTTGTTTATTACATATTTCGTTTTTAATATGGTTTTGTGATTTGCATATTCGATTTCAACTAGCTTTCCATACTGCCGTCAAATTGACAGCTTTCTGTCTTTTTAATTATACAACATATTTTCTTCCTCTCTTTATTGCAGAATAATAACTTTGTACATGTGTGTGCACGTTTTACATAAAATTAATAAGAATCAAAAGATTTCAGACTTCTGGGAACAAAATTATAAACGCAGCACATGTTACAGATTTGCGTCAAAATGACGGCAGCCGTCTTTCTAGTGTTAAATCTAATGTTTACGCCTAAAATCACCAGTATTTATCAAAACATTAATTATTTATCATAAATGATTATCACAAATTTATTTTTTTGTGATTTTAAAGATTATGAATATCATTTTTTCACACAAAAATTGTATTCATAAATCTCTTTTATGAATACGTTGACTTTTGTGCTAATTTGTGTCTTTTGATGTCTATGCCAGTTGTACGTCTAGACCTTTCTTAGATCTAAAACTGATTAGGTACTTACTTTAAATACAGATTCAGGTTAAAAACCGCTTATAAAAAGGAGTTACTGAAGTGAATTCAGTAGTGATTGACCATCGGTATTACCAGATTATCCTACTGGAGCTTTGACTATTTTAATATAAAGATTACTTCTTGAATATAACTGACGATAGCAATATTCATTTCGAACCGATGAAAACATACATATTAATCTTAAATGTGTTGGAAGTTAACATTGAATGTATTCTGTAACATCTCTAAATTCGATTGCAAATTTAAATTACAATTTTCGACAGACATTTCAAAAATTAAACCAATTGAATCGGTCAACAAATGCGACATATTCGTTAATAGTACTTGATAATTTTTCGCTTCCATATTTTGAGTTCAAAATCCTCAATAAATTGATCTACAAATAGATTAAAAAAATTCTTAAATTTTAATCGAATTGCAATGTAAGGGAAAGATAGTCTTTAAGCAGATTGCAAAAATTGTACTTTTACTGGGAACTTCATTAGCCCCATTAGCATTCGAAGAAACATTTCATATTGTTTCTTTCATTGTTATAATGTTTATTATTAAATATTTGAAGAAGAAAAACTCATTATTATAATAAGAATGGCCATATTTGTAATTAACTCAAGTAGATCCAGAGCTCAGAATTAGCGAGATATTCATATTAGACGCTCTCACAAAAATAAGAAACAATGCTTTTTCCTCCTCTTTTTTGTCTAAAATTGTTGTTTTCGATATTAAATCCTCTTCGTGTGGCTGACAATATTTATCCATAAGAACGATGCGTATCTCACAACACTAATCTATTTTTTCGATTATATTTAAGAACGCTATTACATACAAAGCTAGAAAAATGAAGTTTGCCTCAGTCCTTAACATAACAACAGAACATAAACAACAAAGAGTTATGGAAGTATACTAGTTGGAAAAAGTATATTTGTTAGATTAGGGGGGAGAACCATTCTAAAAGAATGAACCAAAATAAAACTAATATGACGCTTATATTTCAAAAGGATAGCTATTTTTGAGTATTTTTTCCACATTTATGTTTAACTTTATTGGATAAATTCTGTCATAGGTATTATTTTTTTTACCTATTTTTGAAAATCATACTCCATTCAAATACATATTTCTAAGAATATGTGAGGTATAAAAGGTTAAAAGAAATTTTAGATACATTTAAGAATTTATGTGGTACTCTTAAAGAGGCGAATAAGAACTGCTGTCGAACAAATTTGCCCATTAACGTAACACTACTGTAAACTGTTCAATGTAACCTCTAATGTTTGAGAAGGGAAAGCAAAATAGGAAAACGTTTTCAAATGAAAAAAAGATGTAATATTAATATCACACATTTTGTTTTTAGTAAAGCATGGAGAACAACATATATTAAATACACTATCAATTTGTTTCGAATCACTCCTTTTTTTATTTGGCTAAAATATAATTCCATGCTTCAGTTTTTATTTTTTAATCCACATACATCATTAAGTACTGAAATGAGTACTAAATAATTCATTTAGTACTCCATATTTTTTGAATACTTTCTAATTTTTCGTGGTTTGTAGATATATACATATAATATTCCCAAACGAAAATTTAATATTGGTCTTAGGTTTATTCTTTACTAATACATTAGCAAAGACCGTTCTAAGTGCCAAGCGAAACTCGTTGCCGTTTCTCGTAACAACCAAATACAAGTACTTAACCTCTGAATATGTTTTCCTAATTCATGGAAACGTGTATTTCATCTACCTATCAAGTCAAAACGGCCCTGAACAGTTGCACCATGCTGATACATACTGCGCCACTCATCATTCAATGTTCCATGAAAGAATATAATGAGTAGTCATCTTAGGTAAACGACATACTAAGCTTCAGGCCTTGAAAGTCGATATATGGGTCCCATGTGGAGTATCTGTGAGTCTCATGCTGGTATTTTGTGAGTTCAGGTGGAACCATGCTTCGAATGTCTGATATCAATTAACTAATTCTTCTCATTTTCGTGTATTCGCATTCATGAGTCGATGCCAATATGCTGAGCATTTCGAATGATCTATGAATATGTGTACCTATAAGAAAATGCTAATGTTTTGTGGTTTGTAGATAACTGTTTATATAGGACATGTCAGTAAGCATTACCTTTCTGATTACAAATCTCTTGAAAAACTGATGTTCTAACATTTATCATTTTTTAAAATTTTGTTCGTATTGTAAATTAATTTATCGTTTACATATTAGTTGGAAATTTCTGCTTAGGTTTTTCATTTATTTGCCATAATGAAGTTGGAATGTACATAACTTTCAATTAATTAGCACAAGCTCAATAAGAGAAATTGATCAGTATCGAAAAGCTATGAAACGGTATTATTTGTAAAAGTTAGTTCAAAGAAGCTATGAGTTTTAAGAAAATAAACAAAGTTTGAAATGTATCCTGTAAAAGTTTCTTAATACGAATGTATTTTGTCGTGGTTAGTTTAATTAATATATGCTCAGACGAAGTTTTTCTCCGCTATGTGTTATGATTTTTTTGCAGAGGAGCATACATGGAGTTTTCTATCTTTGTTTTAAAAATATCTAAAATGTTAGCTTTTTAAATGGTTTTAGGAATTATATAATCGTGATAATTTCTATAGATAATTTTTATTTATAATCAATTTATTCAAAATAACGAAATTTAATTGGTTATGTGTTCAGCAATTTTAGATAATTTAATTAAATTTAAAACCTTCTTTCCTTTAATGAGATGCATCTTTTCAAATAAATAAAGTCAATACTTCTTTAGATGGGAAAATATCTGTTATAATTTTGTAAATTAAAATTGCTGCATTTTTTTAAAACTTAAATGGTCTATTATACCTATATGTATGAATTATCTTTGTATTTCGTTAACTTAAAATATCTTTTACAATGAATAATTTTTTTATCAATTGTTTTTGCATCTCCATTATCTGAATAACTTTACATACCAATTTTCTTAGCATTACCATCGACTTTTTATTCTATGTTTTATCCAGATATGAATCTTTAAATTGTTTTACTGAATAAAATAGAAATTCTCCACCTTGTGTTTGGTACAACATGCCCCAAGCGGTCTTGTTACAGGAGATTTTAAGCAAACAACCAACCTCTAACTTAAACTGTATTTTGACACATGTATTTTGAAGAAATCGTTTTGTGGCATAAAGAAAAGGCCAAATCAAGCATGGGTTTATACTGACAATAAGTTCGAAAAAGGAATTTTTGTAAGGGAACACAGTTCCAAGTAAGAGTGACTAATAAACATCGAGTTCTTAGTAAAATAAATAAAAAATAGCAAGTGCATTCATAACGTTTGGTCACTTTCGCGGATGTGACGTTCCATTCCATGTTTGGTCGGCTGGAAATCACAGGATGTTTTTACAAGGTCCCATTTCTCTAAGCCGCAAAAAGAATTTCAAATTACAAATAATATTTATATAAGAATTTATTGGAAAATCTCACTACGATTAAGCTGACGTAGTTTACCGCCATGTTTCATCCACAAAATTTATAAATAATTATTATTCTTATTGAAGGATGCCACATTATAGTTTTAGAATAATTAATCATAGATATATATTCTTATACTATTAAATTATTATGATTATACACACAACCTTATCAAATCGTGTAATTTAGTTCATACTACCTTGCATCTGAATTTATTAACATAATATTTCATTTTATTCACTTCGTACTAAAATAACCTTCGATGACTGCCTGATTATTAATTATGTGTGTATTAAAATTTTAAATTACATTCAAAAGAAATAGACGAATTCAAATAATTGATTATTCAAATAAAATGACGTTCATTGATGATTTGATTCTTTTCTTACCTTTAAGTGGAGACAAATTATTATTTCACAGAAGTTTCAATTTGTGTGTGCTTGTTATGGCATCCCATAATTCAAAATTTTCTAATTTACTGTTGTTATTCCGTATTGCCTTAGTTACAGTACTGTTTCCTAAAAATATTATCACAATGAGCAATAGGACAGAGTATTATTCAGTACAGTCCTGTATATATGGTATTTAGAAAAATATATTCTGCTTTTTACGTAACGAGAAATAAAACTACCAAAACCCCATAGGAAGTTGAAAGTTTATCTGTATTGTTCATCCTCTTACGCTGGCCGAATTTAAAGGCAGTCCCTGTATCAAATTATATTTAATGGAAGGGCATATTTCTGTATTGACCATTTCTGTAATTAGTAAGCCGATCTCTTAAATTATGATACATAATAATTAATTACTTTTAATTAAATCTTTGTAACTTAAACTGTTGAGCTTGTTCTAGATCCCGTGAGGTCTAGTGGTGTAATTGAAACTGAGATGTATTATTCTGTTCACTATTGTAACAAAAATAAATAAAAAAATAAAAAAACCACGATTAATTATTTCATAATTTTTTTCAGAAAAATTTATAAAGGTATAAAAGACTGAGACGTTATTGTTTTACAGTGATAATGTACATGTTATTTTTTGTGTGTTTTGATTAGAAATGTTTTCTCATGTGTTCACTATAACTACACAAGGAAGTAAAAGACATGCATTCATTAATGCATAAGATCTCCGTCTATATAGTGATAACCTATGTATGTTGACTAATATACTCTTATACCTTGAGTGGTCAGCTTATAGAATCCCTATTATAAATAATTTCCGTACTTAAAAGAAAGTAGAAGTAGTCTAATCGGTATAAACATGGTTTTGTAATAGAAAAATTGCGAATTAGAAATCGATTGCAATATTTTATTGTATTATAAATTAAAAGAAAACCGAATTGGTTATTGCTCGTTAAGTCAATCAAGTCTTATCAATATGGTAATGTAAAGGTCAAGAAATTTAAAAAGTACGGTGTCTACTCAAAAATCTTTGCCAACAATGGATATGGGTTCTTAATGAGGAGATTGCTCATCAATAAATCATTGTTTTGCTGCCTTGACATTAGTCTACAGGAAGTAAATGAACAGGGAGTAAAATGTATAGGTTTATGTATCGTAATTATGTATTTTTTCAGATTTCTTCCAGATTTAAAAACATACATTCATTCCGTTAGGAGAGATTCTATGAGATTTATAGTAAAAGAAGAATCTAATACATTATTTTCAAATAGAGTTTGGAGCTATTACTTCGGCTAACTTTCCGAGTGCCCGTGAATTAGGTAGTTATATAAAACACCTGATATTCTTTCCTTCTTCCATTCTGAATTAAAATAACACATCTCTAATTAGTTCAAACCAGGTTATAACTCTATCGGTTTATTAGGATCTAAATGTAGTCAAAATGCGAGATAAATATTTAATCCTATCAGTTAACTTCCCATCCACTTTTGAATCTGATGCTTAATTATTATTACTAGTTACAATCAAAAATGAACGAATCGTGTTCGAGTCTTCATTGGACTTTGCTTGAAGGTTCGACTCAATGACCCTTTGCAGATCTTCTCTAAGTTCGTTTCTAAGCTCTTTATTCAGCCTAGGTTCCATAGTAAAAAATCGATTCATAACATCTATTTATTCTGTCTGCCACTAACCCTTGTATTAAATTCCTTGTGGTTTATAAATGCATTTCTTTAATCTTATTCAATTATCTTCAAGAATTATATTCTAATCTACATAAGTCACGTTTCATTTATTGGGAGAAATGTCCCAATTCAAATAACAACACATAAAAATCTCTAAGGATTATTTGAAGAGAAAAAAGCAATTGAATCCAGCTATAATTAGAGTATCATATTTATATAGCCAACAATATGAAGTAAATCCTTCGTTTCCATGCAAAGATATTTACAAACTCTCAGCTTGAGAGATTTAAAAAAATAAGGCTGCACTTCATAGAAAAACAGAAGACATTTAAATAAAAGTTATAAAAAAAATAAGAAGTAAAATACGGCTAAGAGTTAACTAGTGTCAAAATATATCATTATTCCAAACTCTTAAGAATCTCAGATTGCATTCAATGTTCGCAAGTATATAAAATAAATTGTCATAATATATTTTACCAACGAGGTATAGATCTAGCAGGCCTTACACTCTCTTTTAATCCCTTTTCTCTATCATATCTAAGATGAAAATATACATAAAAACGAGAAGATTGAATTCACTTTGTTGGTGCCAAATGAAAACTTGATTGCTATCGATCCAAATTGTCGCCGTTAATGAAACCTGGATTCAACATGATAACCGAAAACCAAGCTATAATAAAAAAAAGTTTGAGGTTCCAATGATTCTGCTCCAAAAAAGGCGAAGACGGTGTCATCGGACGGAAAAATTATGGCGACAATTCTTGGGATACGAAGGATGTCATGCTCACTGGTTTCTATAAAAAGGAAAATGATCACTGGGTAATGCTACATTGGGTTTCTAACTCCCATTCTTTATTATTCAATTCTACAGCTATCCTTCAATATTCTTTCATGATTAATAACCACTGAATTCCATATTTAAATTCCATATTACCTTGCATATTTAAAATAAAGATTTTTGCTTTCTTATAGATAACACTTCAGTCGCTTCCTCAACTGTGACTGAAATGTGTTTCGAGATGGTGTGGTTCCAGTAATGTTATCTTAAAAACAGAAACTAATCTAGATTTCAAAAATTAAGTTTATTGCACAATTTTTCTTGTCACTAGGGTGACCGCGGTAGACTAGTGGTAAGGGTCGCAGGCTCACGGACGACGGTTTTCGTCGATTCGTGGGTTCGAGCCCAGAAGCCTCTAAAGACATGCCGTTTAGCGGACTGATGCATACTAAATCTGTTGAGGTCTCAACTCCTCCAGTTCGCGTGGCATCGAAGTTGGGGGATTGAGATACCAATTTAGGTGTCAGTCACTTGTTAATGGGTTAGTATAAATTTGATTGATTTTTAGTAACGTATATATATTTTTTTGAGAAGTGTAGGTTATTTTAATGATTATTTACTTAGAGTTGCAGTATTTTGTTCAACAACGGAAATGAATTCCAGTAAGGCAATATTATCATCAATCACTCTTTATAAACTCAGACGTCGAGACATATACTGCTTGTAGCTGAAAAATATATTGTGCATTGCTAAATGTCCTTTCATACAACCCCTTTTTAATATTTCATATTATCATAATAAGAAGCGACTTTAGTATTTATGAGTTTTAAAACACGAAATTTGAAAAGAGAATGCAAATGTCCTTGTAAAGTTTTTTTTTTTTTTTGGTACAAGAACATTTCTGTATCATGATGGAAAAGGTTTGTTTTTAATTATAAAGAAACCATTATTTATGAATGGTGTGTTTCACTTTGCTATTCTGCTTTAGAAATCTATCATAATCATCCCATTTTCAGTTTTGTCTTCGTCCCCATGCTTGATATGTTTGCATGAATTTGCAAATAAGTTTCTGGAAAAAGTTGTTGTATTTGTTCTGTCGTATTGTGTATTCATATATCATCTAAGTTGTGCAGATTATTCAAATTGAATTTATGGAAATGAGACTTAACCTCTTCTACAGTTTATAGTATTTTTTGTTTAGATTTTATTGTAATTCAGACAAGTTGCTGATCTGTAAAATGAGAATTGGATTAAAGTTTCTGAGAAAAAGCGGGCAATTATATATTTGAAATGTGGCTCTCCTATAGATATTTAAGGGTACAATAATTCTCCAGTTGGTTCTAGAATAATTCCTTGGACAGTATATTTAAATAATTGTTTGTCTCCAGGAAAATGGCTGATTATATATTATTATACCTAATGGAAGTAAATATTTATGATCTGAAGAGTTTTTAACGTAGTTAAATTATCATTATTCATATTCTATTTTAAACTTTAATTTAAAGCAATTTGAATAAATGTCTCAAATTATATTCTTTTTATAACAGCAATTGGAATCATTCGTTAAAACAACAATTCAGAATATAGAAAGTTTTGCAAAAAAAATCAATTTTATTTAAATCAGTATGTAATAAGACTTCAAAAAAATTAAGAGTTTCAACAGCGAATTTTAAATAATATTAATAAATACGTTTAATTTGATCCTATTTGAAGATACATTTGTGGTATAGGTTGTTAACACAGTAGAAGAAAAGAAATATAATTTCAGCTATTTTATTAATTAATTTATTTAATTATCAGCAATGGTTTTTAAAAAAAGATCTCAGCTAACATGACATAGGTAAAAAGATTCAAGTTGCTTAGAAAAGCTACGTTGAAAAAAGAAAGAATAAAAAAGTAATTATTATCAACTTTCTTGTACAGTAATGAATATAGATGGTATATATCTACGTCCAAGTTGATAATCGTATTAATTCTGTTTAATTCTTAAGAAATATGGTTTGATGAGACTAATTATCCTATTGAGTGAATCCGAATAGTGATATGAAAATAATGACTAGTTATAATTTTGTAATATTTATAACGGTCTCGTTTTTAATTTATACTATGAACTTCCACGCTTTTAAAGATCTTCTTTACAAGTAATTTTAATATGATCTTGTGGTCTTAATCTGATTTTTTTGTATAGTTTTTACTGTCTTTTCTCATGTCTAGAGGAATGTTTTTATTCTAAGAAATTTTTATTCTGAAGCTATCGTGTATATAAAAATATTCAACAGGAAAATTGTTGAAATTTTTTTTTCAACAATTACAGTTACAAATACAGTTTTTCATCTCTTAGGAATAATGCAGAAGGGAAATTCACTGTAAAATATTTAGTTGGTTTCAAAACTGGAACGAAATATCATTTTCTGATATTTTTTTTTACGTAGTAGGTATTCATAGTGCAAATATTTAGATAAATAACATAATCGATGGGAGGTTTGTTTCAAAACATCAACAGTTTTAATCATTTTATGGATTTTTTATTTTTAAAAATTAAAACAGCAAAACTATTTTCTTTGACATAGATCATAAAGTAACTTGATAAATATGCGTAGCTCTCCTCTACAACGACAGGAATAAAAAGTCATTGATAACTAACCCCAGAAGGAATCCCTTTTGGGAGGGGGCGTAGCGGCAGTTCGCTTCAACAAAGTCCTTGATGACCAGCCAGAGATGGAATCCCTTTTGGCAGGAAAAGTATAAGGCAGTTTTCTTCAACTATGAAAGCAACTGAAAGCCACCGGTAACTTACTCCATGTGGAATGGAATCCCTTTTAACAGAAGGAGCATACAGCAACTCGCTTCAACACCAACAAGAATCAAACGTTTTTGATAACTGACCCCAGTTTGAATCCCCTTTGGCTGAGGAGCTTGGCTGAAGGCTGACTTCAGAGGGAGAGTAGGAGGGAGAGTATACGGGAGTTTGCTTCAACAAATAAAATGTCCTAGAGAACTAACCCGAGTTGTAATCCTTTTTGGCAGAAGTATATTGCAGCTCTCTTCTACTATCAAAGCAACTTAAAAGCCCTCGGTAACTAACCCCAAGGAATCCCTTTTAACAGAAGGAGCATACGGCAACTCGTTTCAACACCTACAGGAATCAAACGTCCTTGATATTTGACCCCAGTGGGAATCCCCTTTGGCTGAAGGAGTTTACATCAGCTCAATTCAACAGCGACAGGAATAAAAAGACCTTGACGACTGACCTCTGAGGGAATCCCTCTTGGAAGGGAGAGTACATAGGAGTTTGCTTCAATAAATGAAATGTCCTTGAGAACTAACCCGAGTTGGAATCCTTTTTGGCAGAAGTATATATGGCAGCTCGCTTCTACTATCAAAACAACCGAAGCTCTCGGTAACTAATGCTAGAGAATTCCTTTTAACTGTGGGAGCATACGGCAGCTGACTTCAACATTCACAAGAATCAAACGTCATTGATAACTAACACAGAGGGAATCCCTTTTGGCAGAAGAAGTATACGGCGGCTAGATTGAACAGAGACAGGAATAAAACGTCCACGATAACTAATCCGAGGGAGAAATCTTTTTGACAGGAGGAGTATACGGCAACTTATTTCATCAATGGTAGGAATAAAAAGTTCTTGAAAACTAACCAGAGAGGGAACCTTTGACACATAATTGTCTAGAACTCTTTTGACTTTGTTGTTAAGAAAGATCAGAAGGGTTTTTCGGAAGAGAGATCGAGAGTTCGAATCATCTTTGTTACCGAAGTCAACCGACCGATCCGTCACGGGGTAGAAAAATTCCCCTTCAAAGAGGCGGAAAACAACTTACAACCGAAAATAAATATGCATGAAAATCAAATGGATCTGATTAAAATCAGAAGTTGAAGTAAAATAAAAAATATGTTTCAAAATATACATACGAAACAAAAAATTTAATTCAATCAGATACTTCCTAGTAAGCAGAATCTAATTCCAGTAACCTTTTTGAACAAAATCTAATTTCAGTAACTACATAGGAATTAACTTTTCAAGAATTTATTGACGTTACTGTAAAATGCTGAAAAAAGTTAACGCTGTTAATTAAAAAGCTAATTGGATTGAAATCTCTTAGGGATTAAATGAGGTTGTTTGATTTCTCGACGTTTAAATATTGTTGTTTTGGCTCAAATTATATTATCTATGGAAGTATTACTGATGCAGGGGTAGGTTTGAAAACCAAACTGCGTAAAATAATTTAATTAGTTAATTATATTCTTGAATATTATTCAATTGGTTTAAAATGTAATTAAGTTATAGTTTAATCCAACTCAGAAAATATATGTAAAAAAATTTACTTCAAGCAATTTTTGTCCTAAGTTTCTAAATTCTATGTGTTATTTAGTTATCCAATGCTATTATACATTTATTTATCCCTCACAATGAAACGTGAGCTTCTTTTTTAGTTTAAAAGATTTAAAAACTAAATAATCTAATTGTCTTTAAAAAAAATAGCACTCAATACTTCTATAATAATAAATATTAAGTACTAGGGATACATTTTTAATATTTAATTTATCTTAAATAATTCGAAGCAAAATAAAAAAAAATGACTTTTAGCACCTTTTATAGATTAAAAGTAAATATTTATTTTAACCAGATTTTTTTATCACATATTTTAAATAAATCTAAATATATATATTTAACTGCAAACATATTAAGCGCAAGCAATCTTATCGTTATTTTTTCTTTTTATGAATAACATAGATTTCTACCAACCAAATTTAAATTATTTCGTTGTTAACATTTCAAACAGTAAAAGTTGTGTGACGCCACCACTTCTTCCTTTAGGACCTTATTCGTTGAAATAAATTAATTTAACTGAATCAATGAAATAGTTAGACAGGTAAATATTTAAGCTATTTTTATTCTTGTCTACGGAAAATCAGTGGTAACTAACGAGCTTCCGAAATCAAAGATTAAATAAAACTTTCACTTATCTCAAAAATAGCAAAAGTGGATCCGAGTCAAGAACGATGCTTGCTAACTGGGTATGAGTCACACAACAGCTTTCTGACGATCTTTTAACCTTCTTGAACCAAGACTGTGCGCACTATAATATCATTAACATTGTAATCCTTTTGAGCATTTAAACATATCAAATTTCTCTATTTCGTCATCTTCTCTTATTCACTATACATCAACGTACGTAGCAATGCTAATTTATATAAGTTACGGTTTATTAATGAGCTGAGGCTCTCAAATGAAATAACGTCATAAAGTAGACCAAAAAGGTTAGTTGAAGAAAATGCGATCGCGACTGTTTATTAACGTCCCATTAAGGAGTAAGGCGAGGGACAATGACGATGGACCTTGTAACATAGAACCTTGATCAAGAGACAAGGATTACAGTTGAGCTAGTATCTATCTCTCCAAACTTCCTCACCATGTCAGCAAGAGGGCTTTGAGCCTCAACTAGATTTAACACGCATCGGCCTCGTTACACGATAAGCCTTTAATGGCATTAGGGATCGAAAGTAACTCCAGAAGAGAGTCCGCGATCATGACTGATTCTTTTTTCATATCTCATGTATGTTTAAGCCCTATGGGTTGACAAGCTATGATTTATGATCTATTAGTTTTATGATCTATGAACTTATAAATGTCATATAAATGTTATATGCTTGGAAGAGTTCTATGAGCTGACCAGCTAAGAGTCTGGAGAAATTGATCAATATAATGAAGTAATAAACATACGAAGTTAGTCAACATAAGGAATGGGACTTACTCAACTTATTAAACCATCTAACCTAGTTTTAGAGAATATATGAAATTATGCATACAACACAATGTATGCACTATTATCCAAAATCTTTGCATCGATGAAGGATCTTTCATCGTATAATTAATCAACGATATACTCATTAATTTTTCTCGGCTGCGTTAATTTTCTGAAGGAAGGAATAGGAAATTCCTTTTCGGTTTATTACGAAAGCAATTTGAAAGTACCTTCAAATGCTTATTCCATATAACTTACCTCAGCATTTAACAGTGTTGTCATGTGCATGACAACACAGAAATTATTTATGAACGATATCTAGTATTCTATTCGGATGCATTGAGCTTATTCTAACATTATTACAGGATTAATTATTCACACAATAAATCAATCATTCCAAATGAATTAGACTTTTTATAGTTAACTACTAAATATATTAATAAAATTTATGAGTTATGTGTGTAATGCCCTTTCAAAATACAATCAATCATTATTCTATCATCTAATAATCTATCTATGATATATGTTATCTGACTAAACATCAGAAATTAAGTCACATGGTTGAAAGGCGAGGCATTTAGCAGCAAAATTCTAGATTATTTTGCCCAACAATTTATTTCAATTTGAATTTCTTGCATGGATTAGAGTAATTTCATAGCTAATCAGTTTCTATTTTTTACGAATTAATTTTATTTTTTAAGAATCAAATATTTTCTTACGTGGAAACTCTTTCTATTCACTGGGTAGCTTATGTCGAACTTTGTTACACAGATTAAGAAATTACGAGTTGTGGCAATTAAATAACGAGATTAAAGCTATAAAACATTTTATTTTCATTTCATACATATTTTCTTATTTTCACCTCCTCTATCCCTACAACATTCCATGCGAATCTTCCATTATTACTTAAGGAGATGCATACATCAAAATTTTGACTTGACAAACATTATATATCATTACCACTGAATTACCACGGACCTTTCGGATTTTGGTAATTCTTTGTAGTTATTACTAATGGGACATTTGTTAAAACGTTGCTGTTTGAATAAGAATTATGATTAATTTGAGATTAATTCGAACAAAAAGAAAATATTATTATAGTGATTTTTTTAAAATATATATAGAAAAGTTCTTTTTTAATATTGAAAAAAAATGAAATTAATAATGTAATGCATTCTATGTTATAATTAACTCCTTAACTGTGAAAGCAAATTCATGAATTGATGTTTTTTTATCCTTTATTACAATGCTTTTTCTGTAAAATCTACTCCAAGCAATAATGTGACAAAATATTATGAAAATAACAGTTGAAAAAAAAAAGAAATCATTTCATTAAACATAGAAACACAAAGTCTTCAGCTTAAAATGAGGAAAAAAACGTGTTCTTTTGAGACACACACACATTCAGAAGGAGATAAAATTCTCATAATCAAAACCATCTTGAAAACTGTAGAATACAATAGTTACTTAGCATCAATTCTCTTCAAGAATAAGTGCGAATTAGAATTTTTACCTTTACTTATCGGTAATTTAGTTAAATCTATGAAATCTGCATTAACTTATTCATTTATTTGAAAGAAGGAAATAGAAGGATGTAAATGCTTGGTGCATTTTCAAAAAGAGATAACATTTATGCTTTAAATTATCAAGCAAGTATGCCATGAATCAAGGTGTAAAACGCAATAAATAATTCGATAACATTTCCTGCATCAGTTTGAAAATCGTCTGAAATTGATTATATCAAGATTGATATTCCCGATATGCTAAGCAATTAATCCGATTAAATCGAAAATGAAACTATCAAATATTTTATCGCCAAATTACTATACTATCAAGATATCCTTTATCCATGTATATTATTTTTAAATAAATCTTTTCTTTTTTTTATTAGAAAATTTTCTAAGTGGAATAAAAGTGAACACTTTATATAAATAAAAACACGCGTGGATTCAATGGGAAAATAGAATATTTTTTTAATTCATCTTTTGTTTAGTTAATTCTATCGCATTGATTTTAGGTATTAAGTTACTTCTAATTCAAACAAAATGCCGTTATCCAAAAAATTGACAACGTTCCGTAAATTTAGGAAAAATTTGTAACTGAAGGGAATTTGTAATTAAATGTTAGAGAAGTTCGATATACTTTTAAAAGTTCCGATTTAAAATCAAGTAGATGTGATCTGAATGTTAGTTTTATTTCAATAAAAATTCTTAGTAAAAAATCAGGCTAGAACTCTCAGCGATAATCCAAATTTTTTTTTTGTCTTGTTTTAAATTCAAACCAATCTTTTACGAAGTTACAGTTATATAAGCAGCAAAATGAAGCAGTTAATTTTCTTCGAACAAAAAAAATGTATCAATAGTTTTTATGAATGAAAAAAAAATTAATTTACCAAGCGATTTTTTATGTTCTTTTCCGTGACAATTGGTAAGAAATGAATACTCTTTAAGCTTACATACATTATACAAATTTAGTTTTATTGTTATAAGTGTACAGGTTAAAATTACATTATATACAAGATCAATGTAGAGAACTATTTTATGCTTCTTCAAGAATCAATTTATTCACTTTTTATAAACATGTCAGTTACGTTGTTTTGGAAAAGTAATTTAGGTTTGTTGTTGGGTAAAAAGTTATTTTAGCGCACCTCTTGGCGAAAGGGAAGCCAAATCGTGTCATAAATAAGGTTGTATTAAAAAGTAGGGTCTATAATTATAACAATAATCTTAAACTAAAGTCTACAATAAAGTAATAATATGGTCGGGTTTATAATAAAACCAATGATCTTAAAGTAGGGTCTATAATAATATTAATAATCTTTAAATACGATCTTACAAAAATATGGTATGCTCAAATAGTTACGGACTTGGGAGAGCCCATGCCTTATATGTTTCAAAATTTGTTCTATGAATTTTAACCCACTTCCGGTCATATGATCGAGCTAAATTTTTGCGTATACGTATAACTCCTATTAAATAAAATATTATGGTGTGCTCAAACAGTGTCAGACTTAGGGGAGGGCTTGAGGCCCAGGCCTTACTTTTTATACTCGAATTTGATCACACTTCTTATTATCTGATCGAGCAGAAATTTTGCATATGCATATGAATACAATGGAAATACAATGCAATGATGTTCCCAAGCAGTGACGGACTTGGGGTCCTGTACCTTACAATTAACAACATCCAAATCAATAGAAACTTTACAACCGCGTACAGTTCAAGTAATTACTTGTTAATCTTAAATTTTCAAACTAAAAAAATTAAATAAGAAAATGTAAGAAAAAATAATCAATTCTAGCTTTTATTTAAAAATAGACTAATAGGCGAAATTTTTTTAATGTAAAGTAATATATAATTTGTAAAAGATTGAAGAGCTTAGTTAAGGCTCTTAAAAATAATTACCGATAAGTAAAATAGGTCTTAGTAATATATGGGGTTAAAAAAAGGATGAACATCCCAAGCCTTTATGAATCATACATTAGTTTGCGATGTTAGGTTATTCGTGATTTTCTCTTCACTAACCTCGGGGACATTTTGGTTACTTGAATTGCATGACGTTACAATTTCTTCTTCCCAACCGAAATGAAACGTGATTATGTAAATTAGATCAAGTTAGAAATGAAGTAAAGTTATTTCGATAAAACGATTTGATATGCAAAAAATGAAACATGAAGAGAGACAGAAGATAAAGACTTGCCAATCAGATAATTGTTATTGAGATTGAAACTCTTCTGTTAGTTTAGTGGATTGAAGTTGTGATATTGGACTATTCGCGGTATCTCTTCACTAACCTTGGGGAATTTTAATTGAGATTAATTGCTTTCGCTAAACAACCTTTGCCCAACCAAAAATGAAACGTGATACGTAAAGTTATTATGTAAAGCAGTTAGGAATGAAGTGAAGTGGTTAAGTTTGGAAATATATAAACTCCGACTGAAAGTAGCAAGGGCATCAGAAAGAGGGCCTGAAGGAGTAGAGAAGTTGAAAGAGAGAGGCAGTAGGGAAAGTAAAGCTGAAGTTACAGATAAGCGGAAGGAGGAGTGGAAAGAGAAAGTTAAAATTAAAGATTGTTGTAAGAAGTGATTACCGCTGTTTTCAGCAGTTGATCCAGAGTCTGAGTTCCATTCGAGGAAGAATTAGTGGTAAGAGTCTGTTAGATTACTATTGGTGGGCTAAATTGAAGTTAATAGAAATATACCCCTGGAGAGCATAGCCATTTGTGTCATAGTAAATATATGCTAATAAATTGTTGAAGGATTGTTTTGGTGGTTCTGTAATTATTTGTGTCGTAGTGTTTAATAATTGAATCTAGTGATGGCACAAGAGGACGCCCGGGTCGGACGGGCGTCACAAAGTGAGTACCTCTAACAACATTAATCTAACACATCAATCAATAACTCCCGAGACTAACCCAGAGATGGCGCTCGTAGTAAACCAGTAACCAGGTCTTTCTAGAGTACTAACCTTTGC
>BMAW01034090.1:56379-112907 GCA_019974015.1 Nephila pilipes
GCTACATGAAGTTTTGCTTTTACTATCACGCAGAATTTTTTTGTTCTGTTGCAAGAATATTAATATTCTAAAATCAGTTTTGTTTATTTTATCAACATATCTTATTTCTAGATGCCATTACAAAAAATTTGATTAATGTTTATTTGTTATTTTGTTCTCTACCTGTCGTTAATCTAAAAAATGCTGTTGCTAAGAGGAAGAATTTTACTCTTAAAAGATCTGCTGATTCATACGTATTTCAACGCAAAAATTAAGTTTTTAGAGCAATATAATTTTTAAAGTTACTTGCATTTAATTATTGTTAGTTCTTTTTATACATTATGTTCAGTTGCATTGAGACATTTATTGTAAATTAAAAGAGATTGGTAAGGCAACATCTGAATGTTCAATGGCCACAACAGATGCACTTCTTGTTCTTCGTCAGGTGGTGCTGATATTTTTTCATCTGAATATCTATTAGTGATGAGAGTGAGTCGAGGAGGAAGAAATACCACTTATTTGGATGGAATACAAAACGCAAATGAAATAACATTCATTTGAAAGGTAAAGTCTTGAGGATTCCTCGAACGGAAAAAAGTGTAAAAATTAAACTTCTTCGATTTCTCCATAGGAATGGATGGTTCTTTAGTGCATTGTCTGGAAATTATTTGTTTTGAACTTTAAATCCTTAAAAATACACGGAACATTCTGACTTGATATCCCATTCATTCATATTTAATCACTAATAAAAAGCTATTTTCTTTTCATATTCTGCACATGTTTAGTAGTAAACATATAAATATCAACAAGAGGATACAACATATAAATATCTATCTACTTACAATGAATTTCTCAATTAGATACTGAGATGAGTTTCTTATAATATTTGCAAGGTACATTTTTTCTCCGCCCTCATTTCAGAATTCTGTATTGCTTTTTCCAAATACGTACTGTAAATCTAATAATAATAAAGAAGATAATCTAACTAGTTCAATCATCACAAAAGATTCTTAGAGGTATGTTGAAACCTCAGAAGTTGGAATTGAAATTTGAGCAATGCTTATGAAATATATTTAAATCAAAATGTATAACATCAAATATTATGTGGTTAATGATAAGAAATTTTATGGTTTTTTGCATAAGTTTTATATATATATATATATATATATATATATATATAATATGGTATAAGTAAATATGTATGGTATCATTATACTTTAAAATATACAAACAATAATAGTCATCTTAAATTCTCTAAATTTTTATTAAATTTAAGCAAGAAATTGAGTGCAAGCCTTGATTCAAAATATGATCTCATCACCCAGCCTATAATTTCAAATTGTGCACTCTATTTCATAACAATCACTCCTTTCGTAAAATTTAAAATACCTTTTTTCATTAATGAATTAGAAATCTTACAACATTTATAAAAAAAAAAAATTGTTACCGTTACAACAATATTAATATTCTAAAATCAGTTTTGTGTATTTCATCAACATATCTTATTTCTGGATGCCATTACAAAAAAATTGATTATTGTTTATTTATTATTTTGTTCTTTACCTGTCGTTAATCTAAAAAATGCTGTTGCTAAGAGGAAGAATTTTACTCTTAAAAGATATGTTGGTTCATACGTATTTCAACACAAAAATTAAATTTTTAGAGCAATATAATTTTTAAAATTACTTGCATTTAGTTAATGTTAGTTCTTTTAATAAATTATGTTCAGTTGCTCTGAGACATTTATTGTAAATTAAAAGAGATTGGTAAGGCAACATCTGAATGTTCAATAGCCACAACAGATGCACTTCGTCAGGTGGTGCTAATAGAGCGTCTACAGATGGCGCTGATAGTTTTTCCATCTGAATGTATATTAGTGAGGAGAGTGAGGCGAGGAATGAGAAATACTACTTATTTGGATGGATTACCATAATAAACGAACTAACATTCATTTGAAAGGTAGAGTCTTGAGAATTCCTCGAACGAAAAACAGTGTAAAAATAAACTTCTATGATTTCTCCATAGGAATGGATGGTTCTTTAGTGTATAATCTGTAAATTATTTGTTTTTAACTTTAAATCCTTAAAAACACACTGAACATTCTGACTTGATATCCCTTTCATTCATATTTAATCAAAATAATCACTTATGAAAAGCTATTTTACTTTTATATCCTGCACATGTTTAAAGGAGACTCGTAAAGATAACACAACGTATAAATAACCATCTGCGCTTGCGATGAATTTCTCAATTAGTTGCTGAGATGAGTTTCTTATAACGTTTAAAAGTTACATTATACACTTTTTCGTCAGCCGCATTTCAGAATTATATATTGCTTCTCACAAATATGTATTGTAAAAATAATAATATAAAAGAGAATCTCTAGTTAATTCATCATACAAAGATTCTTAATGGTATGTTGAAACCTCAGAAGTTGAAATATGAGCAGTGCTTACGAAATATATTTAAATCAAAATGTATAACATCAAATATTATGTGGTTAATGATAAGAAGTTTAATTCTTTTTTGCATAAGTTTCATTAAGTTATATATATATATATATATATATATATATATATATATATATATGACATAAATAACTATGTATGGTGTCATTATACACTTTAGAATATGCAAACAGAAATAGTCATTTTAAATTCTCTAAATTTAATTAAATTTAAGCAAGAAAATAAGTACAAGCCTTGATTCAAAATTAATATTATCTCAGTATCCAGCCTATAATTTCATATTGTGCACTCTATTTCATTAAAATCCTTCCTTTCGAAAAATTTACAATACCTTTTATCATTAAAGAACTAGAAATCTTACACCATTTATACAAAAAAAAAAAGTGTTACAAGGCGATAAATATTGCATAACGAAACACTCTAAATGCTTCTCCTTATTCATATTTAAGAAATCTTAAAAATAGTTTTAAAAAACGGAACAATTTCTAATCTAGAATATTTCTGATTATTACGTATAGGTAGACCTATTCAATTTTAAATAATTCATTTACAATTCTTATTTTTTACAGTAAAAAATTTAATAAGTCTCAAAATTTGGCCAATAATTTATTACAGGGTTATTTGGCTATGAATTGTTCTTCACAATTTTGTAATGCGAGATTTTTTATTTTTCAAGATCCCTTAGTTTTATTCTATTATAGCCAACTGAAATTATCACCTTTCTTATTCAAATATATATGAGTATTTTACTTCTGTATTTTTCCGAAAGAACTTGAAGCTAAAAAAACCCATCTAAGACATCAAATTAACGACACCAAAAAGCTCGTAAGAACACGCTGGTGTACTTTTTTTAATCAAAACAATCAGCACAATAAGATGTATTTTGTTGTCAAGGAACAATAGCAATCTGTCAAAACCCTCGTTAATGAGACATCTGAATCGCAGACAAATCGCCAAGATCGCACTCACAGTAGCTGATTTATTTGCAAGCTTTTTCAGCTTGCGAGTAAATCAGCTACTGAACTCTGAAGCTAAATGCGTTTCTATAAATAGACCCGAATCTATAAATATATTCTTACGAAACGCAGAAGAAAGCATAGGTTTCAATGAAAGCAAGTCTACTCTTTTAGTATATGTAAAAGCGTATTGAAAATTCAATACTCACCAAATGTCTCACGTGTTTTAACAATATTTGCCGCTGCAATTATTTGAAAGATTGAACATTTTCTTGCTTTTCAAAAAATATCTCCGGACAAACTAATTTGTGAAGTAGTATATAACATTATCAGAATAAACATTTTATAACATCCATAAGTCAAAATATGTGTATATTTTAATCAATAGCAGCACATATAACGACATTATCTGATTTTTCAAAAGTTTAGAATATTCGAACTTGCTAAGATTTTTGATCCAGCTTATCTAAATTTGGTATGAAATTGCCCCAGCAATGAATAATAATCAAAATAAATAATGAATAACAACAAAAAATTATAGCTTTCGTGATTCTATAAAAATAACACAGTTTTCTTCTCAATTTTCCGCAAATGTAACATTTGTTTCTAATTTAATAAAATGTACATTATTACTAAAAGATTATCGAGAGAGTAGGCTACTATATAAAAAAGAAAAAAGTCGCGTATTGCTCAAAAATATACATTATGTCCTCTAAACTTGTTATATTTCTTAAAAAAATTGTGAAATATATAATCCATTAACGAATAAATTAAAAGGAATCGAATATCTTGTAAAATAAATAACTAGTTTCATTGAAACGAAATTTTATTTTAATATTTGGAAATTTCATGCCTAGTACCTCCTTCGATTTATATCATATTTTTCCGTTTTATAAAGTGTGGTATTAAGCATAGTTTTGAAAAGTAATATTTATTTTGCGTAATTGAATAACTAGCAGTCAATATTTTTAAATCAAAAACAGAAAGGCAGACTTTACTTTAAAATCTACAACAATTTATTTTCGCTAAAAACCATATACCTTCATTAAGTTATGTAAATTATCGCTCCATTTTACTTGTGGAAACTGTTAAGTTTTCCCGCTGAAATTCGAAATGCAATATTTTCTCTTTAGTTAATACATGAATATTCTTTCTATTGATACGTTCCGCATTAAACAAGTTTAATTATGTTGTGCAATAGAAATATTTGCGAGACTCATTTAATTTACCATCAAAGACTTTTACATGCAGGCCTTGAAGAATGAATGCATGAAATATAAATCATGTATTCGAAATCAGATATACGATCCCGATGGATTAAACTTAAATGTCTCAAGCAAATTTTCCTACTTTTAAATTCGATCTTTTATTCCTTTAATCCATTTTAGTCGTTCTTCAAGAGAAAGAAGCAATTCCACATCACACTTCATTCTTGATGTAATTGGTTTCCAGCGGTATTTGAGTTTAAACATTCGAACGATTCTTTTCTTGGTTTTTTAACTAAATTAATTCTGAAAGTCTGTTTACATTAAAGAACCTTGTCACTTCAGCACTATTTTCCAAGCCGCAGTGCGGTTTGTAGTTTGGAGACATCGACATGCATTATGTATTAGAAGATAGAGCAAATGATTCACTGTGCCTTAAAGCATTTTAATTAGTTCTAAAATAAATGCCTTATGCTGTTCATTTCGATGTTTGAACTTATTTCGTTACGTTTTGAAGAATTTTGGAATAAGATAATTAAGAAAAAAAATTTATAAATTTTTAATGCTTATAAATTACGCTTGGTTATAAGATTGTATTATGTAATATTGTATTCAAATTCAGTGGTTGATTCATAATGAAGTGATACATCGCTATTTTTATTTTAAATAAACTTTTTCGTTTTCATTTAAATACAAGAAATGTTTGTTAGTATATAATAATGATGCAGAAGCTATTATTAATAAAATAGGAATATTAAAAATCAATCTCGATATTTATATTCGGAAAAGAAAGATATTTCATGTCTCTAGAGTAACTTAGGAAAACACTATCTTAAAAATCTTTCGAATTTGAATAAATTTAAATAACACTCGTTTGCAGTTTTCAATTAAAAAATTGCTTAAATAATAACCTTGCATTGTTTATTAAGTCGACATATAATTTCGTAACAGCATTAAAAGTTTTATGTGAATAATTCATGATATAACGAATAAGATTACTCAAAAATGTTTTTTTAAAAAAGCTTTAATTAGTGATTAATTTTAACCTAAAAGAAATTATCTTTTCTTAATTAATTTATGAGTTTTCTAACGCACACACATACGCATAGGTGGTAAAAAGAATAATCATTTGATTTTGTATGAGTAAAAAAACTGCATAATTTTCTTTCCTCCTCCTTTCCCCCCAAATTAGAACTCCCATACATATAAAAAAATATTTAGAGCTCTTTACCATATTAATTCAAAAACAGATGTTGTTATTGGTTGCAGAAACCTTCTTTCTTCATTCAAAAACAATTCACCTAATTCCACCTTTATTTTTTTCGTATATTAAAGTACATCGTATTTCCCGTTACTTAATTTCCTTAAGGAAGAAATAATGCTCTGAAAATTATATAAAATTTCCACTCTTTCTATCAACATTTGCAAAAACGACTAATGGAATAAGAAATTACCATCTTGACAATAACTTACAATATAATTAAATATGTTCTTCTTATTAATGCATATGCTAATGAAGAGACCACATATTGTGCATTTAATGCACTCCGAAATGACGTATAATAAAAATGAGTTGGCGCAGTTTTATGCATTAGAACTGACGAAAAGAAAATTAATATATGCGCGAGTTCTTTTACGATTAATTTCCTAAATCATAATTTTATTTCATTTGCAGCTTGACAGAGACAATTCTTGACACAAAAGCAACTCATTCCTTTGTGTTTGTTGGCAGTTTCTATAATGATTTTGTTTTCAATCCAAAAACAGTACGTTATTAAAAATCTGTCAAGAATTGCCATTCTAGGAATCCTAACCTCCGAAAATAGGGGATTTGACATTAATGTCCATTTTTTCCGATTAATAAACAAATGATTTTTTTTTAAAATTATTTTTAATTTAATTCAATTTATTTTTAGTTGACATTTTGGAGTAATGAAGAATCATGGTAAAGTGTTGTTCCGCCTCACCACTTTACGCTATTTTAAAATTGCCAAATTGGCGACATTTGACGGAGTAACATAAACGCAAGACACTGTACAGATCCGAATGAATTATAGGATTGCCATGTATAACGGTCAAGTTGAAATAGATATTCGGTCGTTGCTACATTTAGCGATTCATCGCCAAAATGTTTCCTTGGCTAGGTGGAGGTGCTAAGCTGCAATCAACCAAGAATTATTAACAAGGACGAAATTGTTTATGAAATTTCGCTTTCCAGATTTCCAAATATGGTTAAGAACATGATATAATAACTCTTTTGAATTTGTTAATATAATATAATGTGAATAGTCTTTGTTCTTTCGATAGAAATTTATCTTTTTTACTTTGGCACATTCGAAAATTATGGTTAATACGATTTTTGTATTGCTCTATCCGCAAAGAAAAATCTGTCAGAAATCGAAATTAACCAGTCATATTAAAATTTATATATATACTCTTATTATCAGACCTGTTCTCATCTACGCATATTTAGTTAGGACATTTGCAACAAAACCTCATACAGACTTTCTAGAAAAAACACAGGATGTTATTATTATATAAATTACAGGCCCACATAATAACCTAAGGGAAGAATTAAATTATACCTCTTTAAAAAAAGTTCTTCAAAAATTGCTATTAAAATCTGCATTATTGATAATTTTAACTTAAATTCTCTAAATAATGTATTGGAAAATACACACGTCTAACTTAAATACAAAAATATTTCTGTCCATTCAGCCGTTTAAGGCATGGAGATTAAGGCTTCTGATTCGCTAATTCATCGAAATCTGGGAGGGTAACTGCTTGATGCGACCGACAGATTAAAAAAGCCTTTTTTTTTTTGCACGAAATTTAAACTAACAAAAATAAAATAGAATCCAAATGGCTCTTCCAGGGGAAGTGAAATAAGTGACCAATCGGAATTCTAGCACTCGAACTGGATATTAGATCTCCTCGCGTGTGTTCGGAAAACCTAGTCAATAATAGAAATGTTGCGCTCTCCCATCTGATTGGGGCAATTTGCAAACTCGGAAATATCCTAGAAATTATATTAATCCTTATATTTTCTGATTATTAATTTTATGCTTAAATTCCCTTCACTTCTTTAAATTTTTTTTCCTTTTCATTAAAACTGTTATCCTTAATTTTTTAACTTCGGGGCCAACCAATGTTCATGTTATCGCTTAATAATTTCGTACAGGAGAATAGGGTCCAAATAGAGAAAAGCATTCTAAAAAATTATTTCACCATTAAAAAAATCCAAATATTTGGTAGGTACTCTTTTATCCAAACATTCTCTTTTATTGAATAGATCTCCCCCTCCCCCCAATAAATTGGTTTTGAGTGCAAGCAATATGAATCGTTCTTCTTCAGGTTCAGATTCCAAATCTGTTTCATTCGACGTCAAGTCTTATAGAAACATTTATTGCAAACTGTAGAAGAGCTTCACCAAATACCAATAATTGACGTGCAATTTTATCTTTGCTTTATAAATTAAATAGTTAATCTGTATCAATACAGATCGTTTGTGGAATAAATTTCATTGAGTTTTGATGTGTCATTTATGGTGTTGCAATTATCACAAAAACGAATGTGCATTAAAATATCAGGAAAAGAATTCTTTGAAAAAACATTCTTTATGGAAGTAAAATTAGTGTACCTATTTTGCATTGAAATAAATAAAAATATTTCTTTATAGTGCTTATAATTCTACGTCATGAAAATAAAAAGAATTTTTTTATTATTACACCTTTTATTTCCGTCATAATAACAGTATATATAATTCAGTACTTCATTAATACTTTTCCATTCTGTATTTCGAAAGAGTTTGCTAATTTTTCATTTGGGCAACACAAAAGCAAGAATTGTATCTGTAATAATTGTATTGTGAAATATAAATGCGTTATTAAAGTTTGTGTGTATGGGATGACAATTTGTATTTTGGTCTCTTATCCTTGAAATAACAATTTGATAGAACATATATTTTTTTCGATTGTTGCATTATCTTATTGAAGGTATTAATCTCTGATTATTTCTAAAATTTGCTGAATAATTCTAATGTGATCTAAGTAAAAATACACCAAACCAAATTCCGATATTTTTCGTGTACGTGTATATTTGTACAGTAATTTTTTTTTCGTATTTCGTCTATTTCAGCCAAATATGAATCTATGATTTTAGCAAATTTTAAATTATCATTAAATTAGCCATAAACATAGTTAACCTTAAATGAAAATTAGGATATAGGAATTACATTTGGCTCAAACATGTATGAACAATTAATGACGTAACAATTCTTTTGATTGCCTATTTACAACATTAACTACAAATTTAGTCATAAAATCTTGTACTTAACTTAAGTACATGATATTATGACTTATCGCAATGACTGGTCATTTTATTTATTCATTGATTCTAATTAAATTTTTTTTGTAAAGAAAAAAAAAACGTAAAATGAAAGAAATCGAGAACGATATAAATACCTAAAAATACCCTCCTAAGGAAATAAGAGCACAAAATATATCTAAATTAATGAATTAAACTATCATCCTTTAACTGGTTTACATTAAATTTAGATTAATCATACTTAATTCGTTATAAAACTATAGAATTTCTAATATTACATTCAATCAAACAAGTTTCTACAAAAAATTAATAGTTGATAACTTCGTGTTTCAATGAAATTTTTAATTTGACAGAAACAAATTGTTAAACTACGTTCTCTGTTCCTCAATACGTTAGACGCCTTCCGGGATGTGATAGATTTGCCACAACATATTCTTTGGCCAATATTTTCATTCCTTATTGCTCTTGGATTGCAAAACGAGAGTTTTATTACTTTTTACCACCCTCCTTCGGGCAATGCAATCCCTGTTATCACGCTGAACGTGTCATAAAATCTCCTAATTCCGCAAGCTAATAAAATCTCGTACTTATGCTAGCCCCGAGAAAACGACAATAAAACTATTCGTAATCGTCTGCTGATACAAACTTATCCATATCCCGAATCTGGCAATGGGATTGTTGTTTTTGAACGCATTTCAATGCGATGTAAATGTAACGGGAAGAAATCGTTTGCATTTGTATGAGAGAGAAAGACCACACGATTCAAAAAAGTATTTTACATCTAGTTAAATGAAATTTGATGATGAATGCTTCGAAATCTTTTGAAAGCTCGTTATTTATTATTTGATTGTATCGCTGTATATTTCGGTACATGGCCTTTTATAAGCTTTTATAAATGTGACGGAAACTCTAAAATGAAATATTATTTTGGACAATACAATAAAACTCAACGCAAAATCGTTTTGTGTTACAAACTTATCCATTTTTTCTTACATGGTGATTGAATTTTTTTTAATGCGTTCAGTGAAAAATAAATGAGACGAGAAAGAGAGAGGGGGGGGGCATTATTTGCATTTCTGTCGACTAAAAAGGAACTTTGTATGTTTCAGATGCTCGTTTTTATTTAACTATCATTTAAAAGAATTTTTTGATAGATGTGCGGAAATCGCTTGAAAGTTCATCTTTTATCGCTTATCACAACTCTGAATTTCTATACACACGAGTGTCAATAAATAAAATTATTAGAGCTTCTGTTATTTAGCATTCTGTCATTGTAACTAGCTATTTTACATTTGTAAACGCCATTTTAATAGTATGGAAGTTCTACTTTCCTCTTCAAATCTAGAATGTTTTATACATTTGAATGCAGAAGAGTGCATCTGAAAGAGCAAAAAATAATGTAAGTTTCTGCGGCATTATATTTTCTCAGTAAGTTTTGAAGATATTTTAGAATATTTATTAAATACCTAAAAACGCACAAATGATTCACTAGAGTAAGCGAAAAAATATGTTTTTAAAAACAGGGAAAATGTAATTCCGCAGAACCTTTCATTATTTTTTACACTATCGGATATACTTTTTTTGCATTCAATTAGATGAAAAAATCCAGATTTGAAGTTTAGAAGTTCTATAAGATTTATTTTATGATCCCAAAATCAAAGTCATTGGTAAGCGGGAGCCTAAATATTAATTTTCTTTAGAATGTTATTTCCTTGATTGTGGGAGTGGGAAAATATTTAAAATAATTTCGCTAATTTAAATTTAAATAAATTTCTGGTACTTTTAGTAATTTCTTCTCACTTATGTTGCTATCTTCTGCTCGCTCCAGCAATACCTATGTATCCGTTTGTAATTAGCACTCCATTATACTTCTTTAGAAAAGCTAATTTGCATAACTGAGTTTCATTTGGTTGAGTAGAGGTGTTGGGTTTTGGTAAAATTGAATTATAAAGAGTCCCCAATGTGATTAACAGAAGAACGTAAATAACCAACCGTTACAAATCATACAAAATACAAAACTTATACCTAACTATTAAAGGTTAAAATTGAGGAATGCTAAAGAAAGCTCTTTGAAGGTTTAATAAGAATTTTAAAAGTAAATGATATTTTGGGCTTAATTGCGTAGATTTTTCCAAAAGACGTAGGAGTTTGATAGATGAGATGTTGTCAGTTTTGTGTAGACTCACTTTTGATTTCCAGTTTGGGCATCATGAAAGTGCACATCAATCATAGTATTTAACTTAAGAATCTTGTTTACGAGAATGACTGATGTGATGCATCGTATACTTATAATGAAGAAATGCAGTTTTATAAAAGTAGGCACTACATTTGAAGACATGTAAATATCTTTTATACATCATGACATTTTACGCAAATATTTTCTGACACAACTTTAAGACCTCTGTTTAAAGAAGAATATGGCTAAGTTAGATGGAAATACTCTATCATTATAAAATTTGCAGAGCGCCTTTTTAAAACTTTGGTTTGGATATTTCCAGAAAAATTATGGAAATAAATAACTGATATAATTACTAGTCATTATTGATTTTGATTAATTAATTTTTTATGAAGTTGTAGGTTGCGTAAAACTATTGTTATTCACTACCTTTTGCATTTTTGAATGTTATTTATAAATACTTACATACAGATTAAAATTTGTAAGTTTTCTTCTTTGTGAATGTTTAGTTTCTTTGTTTCATAATTAACAGATAATTATAACTACATGTATATATATTCTGTTAAAAATTTCTGAACGATAATTAGGTATTATGTTTGACTATTATTGAGAAATATTAATGCTTATTAATGAAGAAGTTTATGAGTAAGAAATACGTTTACGTTTTTATAGCAATAATATCAGTTTAAACTAATTTATGCATGTCATGATTTTATTCGCAAGATACTTGCACACATTTTTGACGCTATTGAATTCATTTTCTGTCACTTATTTAATATTTAAAAAAAAAAAACTTTTGGCTAATAAAATGTAAATTGGTTATAAGAATGCAAAATTAAACAAATTTGCAAAAATAATTCGTATATGTTTTATAGAATATAGGATCCTCTAAAATATTGAATTGAAATTAAAGTGAAAAAAGAGTTTAATGTAAAGTTTGCATTTTTGAAGCTATAAGATTCAATATGAATATAATTTTTTTATTGATAGGACTAACTCATATGTATGTCTCAGTCAGATTAAATTGTTACTTAAATAATGTTTTCAATATCATTCTTCTCCAAAAATAATTTTCTCAGCCCATCATATATCCAAATCTGTATTAGTAGTGGTTGTCTTTCGCTTTAAAATTCAATGGGGACACAGGACCCTAAAATGATCAAAATAACGAAAAAAATTGTTTATCCTATTTTAGATACAAGATTTTTCCAAATATATGTACAAAATTTCATACCTCTAGAAGCATTATTTGGAAAATTTGTTAAATTTTCTTTGACAAGTGTATTATGTCATTTCATTGACCTTGAAAATTTAAATTGTTATTTTTCAGCTTTTATTTTTTGTGACAGTTATGTACTTAAAATGCTAAGGCCTTTTTAAAATTAACATAAAGTTTTCAATTTTTTTTTTATTATTTTGAATAACTTGTTTGATAATTCTTTGCATGGAATAAAGATTAAATAAATAGTTATTTTTTAAAAGTCCATAAAATTAGATATAGCTGTTTTTTTCTGTTCTTTTTTGTGCCAGACAGGGAAAAAAATTTAGTCTATAAATAAAACTAGTAAATTTAACCCACGCTTGGTGAAAAACGCTTTTAAGAAATTGAGGGGAAAATTATTTAAAATATTAAAATTTGTAGAAGTAGAGCAAGAATTTTAAAAATATTCATATAGCTTGAAGAAATTAAAAATTTAAATGATCATTTGAATTTTTTTTGTTTCTAAAATGAATATATTGAGAGCTTTCAGATATGATGAATAAAAACCTTTTCTTTTAAATATCTAATTTGAAAACAAAAGAGTTGCTCCCAAAGTACGATGTCCTCTGAAGCTAGCTAGATCTCCGCAAGTAAAATTTAAAATACAGCAAAACTTTTAGCAACTTTTAACAGTCATCTGTAATTATGTCATTGTATCTTATAAGTGACAATTTAAATTATAATTTTTAATATTTGTCCAAACATCAGTTACAAGTTCTAAAAAATAACATACTTTAACATAAATACTTTAGAACATTTATATAATGTTAATAATTTATTCAATAACGTTACACAAACGCTTTTATGGATACGTAAAATATAAAAGTTCAAAAAACATTTTCTTGGAATTTTGAAGTTCCGTGTTATGAAAATGTAAGATAATAAATAAAATACAATTTTATACTCTAAAAATAAGGTCTTATATGTGAAAATTTTTAAATTTCAAATTAAAAAATATGCCCTGGAATGTGGTGATAAGTTTTGAATCTAAATAAACTTTTAAAAAGAATTTTTATGGTCTGCAGGCAAAGTTTAGTAAAAATCTTTATTATTATTTATTTTTCAGCAAATTTAATATAAATTTACATAAAGTTATCTCGTATCCACTTACACACATTGTAAGGTTCACATACTAAATATTCATATAAAAATTCTATTCATATAAAAATGAATTCGCTACCGTTTTAATTTCAATCTGAAAATATATTTCCATATATTTTTTTTTCCTTTTGTAGGGAATATAAAATTAAAATTCCACGGAATGACGATCTTTACATTCGTGTGCTCACTGTACACAAAGTTCACAGTCTTTTTTATTATTAATGAATCTTAATTCGTTACGTTTTATTTTCGAAAAAATTGCTTCCAAAATTATATATTTGATTATTTTTACTTAACTTACTTATTTTAAAATTAAAACGTTAAATAACTAATTTCATAAATAAAATATCTTCAATTATACTAAATTTAAAGTTACTTACGATTAGACTACTTTTTTCAACGTGTATTAAATAGGTCAAATAAGAATATGGCTGAGATGAAATCCGTAAATGGCTAAACTAATCATCTTATTACTTAAGATCTTGATAGGCTATTTTTTTAAAAATTCATTCGGTGAGAAAATAAAGATAATAATAAAAATAAAGATATAATCGAAGACACAACATACAAATGAAAAGTTATACAGACCATTGAGCTAATATGTTATGAAATATTGTCAACAAATAAATGTTTTGTTGGTGAATAAGATCGGAAACAGCATAACGAAATCGTGGTAGAACCGCAACGATACTGCGAATTCGAAGAATTTCAAATCTGTCATTGCATATCAATCACTGTTCCAGAATTTCAGTCCAATCATTGTCTACTGATGCGTTATATTAGTTGATTTATGAGGTATGAGTTTCACAATTGCCTTTTAATGGTTCCAATAGATATCAGTTTTGCATTTGCTGTTTCTGCTTATTTGACCGCAGTTGCACGATTTTGGAAGGTCAGCGTTGATCTTTGGAAAAATATCACATTGGACAAAGGCTTCAGTTATTAAAAACAAACATGTTTTTTTTTCTCTCTCTTTTAAATTTGTAAAAAAAAAAAAATTCTTCAAAGCTCTTTGCATAGATTATTTAAAAAATTATAACATGAATATCTGCAATAATATTTAAATTAAATTACATTGTGTTCTAATGATTTATTTTTGTATTATCTGTTACACTTTGAAGTTAATGATTGCTTACAAGGATATGTAGTAATGCAATCTAACAATAGAGATCACTTTTGTAAGACCGGTGTGGAAGGGTAGAGACCCGGTGGACTTTAAATCAGTAGGTATTTAAATCTCGCACCTGTGATAGTTTCCTCCCACACTGGAGAGGTGAAAGGCAACCCTCTTAGTGTGTATGCTCCCTAGGGGTGAATAACTATTTGCAATTTGATACTGTAATGAAGGAATTATGTAAAATCTAACGATATTAAAAGTGTTTATAGTGTGAAGTGCCATCATGGGTTGTGTAATTATGTTGGCAACAAAAGTATTGGCATTCCAAAAAGAATACTTACAAGGCGCCTAAGGCTTTCGTCTCTGAAGTACGAAAAGTGCTAATAATCACACTCTTGCATTACCAATCTTCCAAAAACTTCCTATATCGTTATATTACAATAGTAGCAAGTCGGGTATCGGGTGTCCCTTGGCGATCAGCGACTTTTGGGTGGATAACGATTTAAATGTGGTGGTTTAAGTTATGCTAACCCTGAATTCTGGTTAACACATGGATCATTAAGTTCCAAGACTAACTCAGAGATGGTGCTCGTAGTAAACCAGTAACCAGGTCTTTCTAGAGTACTAACCTTTGCTTGAAACGTGTCAAAATTTTAAGTCGATCGGACCAGAAACCGCTGAGTTATCGAGGTTGGAGTAAAGTCGTTTTGTAGTTTGTTTAAAAAATGGAAAAAACCGAGTTTCGTGTTCTGATAAAACATTGTTTTTTAATGGGTAAAAACACCGTGCAAGCGAAACAATGGATTGAAAAATGTTACCCGGACTCTTGTCCATCAAAAGCAACGATTTGTCGGTGGTTTGCCGAGTTTAAACGTGGTCGTACCGACACAAATGACGCGGAACGCTCGGGTAGACCTGTGGAAGCCGTTACACCGGAAAATGTGAGTGAAGTGACAAAAATTATAATGAAAGATCGTAAAGTGAAGCTCCGTGAGATTGCTGAGATGACACAGATATCATATGGAAGTGTATTTACTATCCTTCAAGAAAAATTGAGCATGAAAAAGGTTTTTTCCAAGTGGGTGCCGCGATTGCTTTCGATGGAACAAAAACAGCAACGAGTCGATGATTCAGAAAGCTGTTTATCGCTATTTACTCGCAACAAAAAAGATTTCTTGCGTCGTTACGTGACCATGGACGAAACATGGATACATCACTACACTCCAGAGTCGAAGCGGCAGTCATCTGAGTGGCGCACAGCTGGCGAAAGCCGTCCGAAGCGTCCGAAAACGCAGCAGTCAGCTGACAAAGTCATGGCATCAGTTTTTTGGGATACGCATGGCATGATTTTCATTGACTACCTCGAAAAAGGTAAATCGATCAACAGTGATTATTATATTGACTTGCTGGTGCGTTTGAAGGAGGAAATCGCAAAAAAACGACCGCACAGTCTCGGGACTTATTGATCCATGTGTTAGCTTTTCATTTGTAACGTCTTCATGACGTCACTGCTACGTAGCTTTAATTTGGCGACCTTTTTTTTTTTTAACTCACCACGTTTTCGTCACAATCGCCAAGGGGCACCTGTTACTGGATCTAAGCCGTGACTGAGTTTCATTTTTAACTTGTCAAAATTATTTTGGAGGTGAATGTTCCCAGACACACACCAAGGTATTGACTAATAAATTCTTTTTTTTACCAAGCAATCAATTTGAAAACTTTCATTTTGAATGATAAAACCGAAGTAAGTCATCTTGATGAAAATAAAATTATAATAATTCACTTTACGGAAATAGGTAGAAAACTTTACTAAGAGTCTAAGAAATCGTAAGATTTTTCAAGACAAAATTATATGTATTTTGAATAATTTCTGAATCAGCCACAATGATAGATTGTGACATTTTGACTGTAGGCAAGAAATTAAATCGTTTTAATCCTAATATTAATATCTCCTTTTCACAACATTTCTTTCCAAATACGTCTATGAACACCATTACACCCAATACTAGAAAAACAGATTCACTTCCGATCTTGGCCTATTTACATACATAACTTCGAGAATTGAACGCGGTTTTCCTGTAAGAAGTATAATTAACATTACAGAATGAAATATTCCTAAAAGAATAATTTAAAACAAAAGGAAACTTCACAAATACTCATTATATTTTCTTACTATTCTATGATGAAATGCTAAGTAAAGAATAAAATAATGATTAGTTTTATTGCGTCTAAAGAAAACTTGAATGCATAAATTGCTGAAATGAAGTCAAAATATACTCTAAGAAATAGATAAATAAATAAAAGAATTGATGAAATACTTCTAGCATTTTTAGATTTAATCCATATTTCAAATTGAATCTGGAAAGACTATGAAGTCGAGCAGAGTTAGTGAACGAAAAATTATGCCACTGTGACAAAGTTTATGTCTTCTGAAATTTTTTATTTTGTCGAATGTACCATTACTCAAGAAAGGCTTATTCCTGTCTAATATGTGAGTGTTACTGATATTATTATTGTTAATGCATTTCGACTTTTAAAGTTGTTTAAGCAATTTTAATTTAAAGTTTAATTAAATTAATTCAAGATAACCTTAAGGTATATAATATAGTTAAATTATATTATATACTTTCAAAGTTAAGGATATTTTTTTGTAAACACCCTGGATTTTTAAACATCCCATTACCATTTTGTAAACATCTTGAATTTTCAAACACCCCATTACCATTTTGTAAACACCCTGAATTTTCAAACACCCCATTACCATTTTGTAAACACCTTGAATATAAATTAAACTAAAAATAACCCTTTAAGAGTTTATAAAATTATAAATATTCAATGTGACTACCACCAGAAACCTGAATGATGTCCAGTAGTGTAATATGAAGAATTACTCTTGACGATCTTGTTTTTGGTCATTGACCTCAAGACCCTGTTATTATTGTTTTTTCCGGCGGGGAGGGGGTCATCTTAAAATATACAGACCACTTCTAACGGCAAACATTCACGAACTGAAAACGTGATTAACTGTAAAACCAAACTAATTGAAAAAAGTGTGGGAAGAGTTACATTAACGACTGGATTGCCTTTCGTATTTCTTGTGGTAATCACATAAGACATTAATAATTTTATAAACATTAAAGTGTTATTAATATGTGCTAATATGTTGTTGTATGGAGAATATAACGTCAACAAAAATGAGAAGGCATAAAATAAAGGATTCATGGTATTAGGTTGAAAATATTGATGTACTAATACATTATGATTATAATAATTACACATTTAGTTTGCTAAGAGTACATTTACATTGCTAAGATATATTTAATTTAATATTTTATTCTCTGCTTTTATTTTAATATCCGAATAGGATATTATTGTTTATTTCACTTATTTACCGTTTACTCTTATTTTAATATTTAACTTAATAACCGATTTTTATGGCAGAATCGCCTATTAGTATTCTTTTTCTTGTTAACATTGGCAACGTTTACGTACTATTTTTAAAATTGAATTTACTCAAAAAAATTGTAACTTCTTCAGTTTTTTAATTGAAGCTCTTCAAAGTTAAGATATTCTTCGGTAAATACCCTATATGATAACAGATAATTTTATTACATATATAATATCTAACATCTGTATCATTTATTGAAATCTATTCTCACCGGCTTTGCTGCCTAATTGGATATATAGATCTCAAAAAATTTACAGTTGATTTAGTATTTTATTTCAACCCTTTCGTATGATAAATGGCAGATGTAACAATCTTTACAAGTATGATGAGTTCCTTTTTACTTCAATGTTGTTTTAAGCCTGTGAAGAAATGTTTTGAGTAATTATGTTTTCATAAATATTTACAAATGTCAACAATTCATTAACAGACAGTATGCAATGTACAAAGATCGCGTAAATATTTTCTTAACGAAATACATAGTATTCGTAAGAAAATACGTAAGTATATATTTAGGTTAAATTACTTACTGTGATTCATTTATCATACTTGAAAATTTGTTACTCTTTGGTAGCGTCCTTAAGTGAATTTCATTCAAGATATTTAGAACATAAAAGACTAGAATTCGTAATTGAGTGACCTGTGTCTTTGGGTGTTTCTAGATTTCAAGAAGGGCTTAACATTAAATTTGGAAGATAAAAGAAGACATAATTTCGTAAAAGAGGACACAAATAATATGAAAAATGATTTTCAATTCTTTTGTAATTGGTAATTAAGGCGTAGAAAGACTAACAGCATATAAAAGAACAGATCTTGGCAATGAATACGAATCACTCGTTAGTCTTAAGATGGAAAAATCAATTGACCCATTTACTAAATGTTTCAGAAAGTTTGTTGTCTCCAAGACCTATCGAGAGCAACGATTATTCGTGGAAACGATCTCATAATAAATACGTTTCGCTTTCTGGTACAAACAAATATCTAAGAGATTTCACTTCTAAGTCTGTTCTCTCTCGCGCGCGTAATGTTACAGAATAGAACCTAAAATTGGAACCTTTTTTTTCTTGTAACAAGGTGTTTGAACTTTAATTTTATATTTTACATTCTCTTTCTTTTAGATAGTAGTGTTTTTTATAATATCACTCATTTTTTTTTTAAGTCAATCTCTTTTTCCTGGTAAAATGTGTACAATGTTTCTTCTCCTAAAGTATAATAACGCTAAATGGGTTTAGTAATTTACGTGTTCAAAAAATGGCGTTCTTTTCGAATGTTCCTAATTCTTAAGAGTTTTGCTTCAAACACAGATGTACGTATTACAACATCGGAAATTTTCTTCAAAATTGGGACAATTTTCTGTGTGGAAATGTTTTCCAAGTTTTGATCGGGTTCTTTGATATCAGGCTAAAACAAATCTAGGGATGGAAAGAAAATTTATTGCCTTATTTAAATTATATAAAAATTTTAAGCATATGCACAAAATATCATAGTTCTAGCTACATTATTTAGTTATTTATTTAATTTTTTTTTTCGAAGTGTGCTATGTCATTTCATTGACCATCAAAATTCCGATCGTTTTTTCCCAGCTTTTTATTTTTCATAACAGTCATATACTTAAAATGCTAAGACTTTTTTTTTTTGTAATCAATGGAAATTTTTGAAATTTTTTCTGACTGTTTTGTTAATAAGTTTGACAATTCTGTGCACTAAATAAGAATTTTACTTGATTTTAGTGAAAAGGAATGTTACCTTAAAAATTAAATATTTCTTTTGTGTTTGAGTAAAAAATGTATTTTACAGCAAAAAGGAAAATTAATACAAAATATTATTTTAAAACTCGAATAGAAATTCTATTCTCAATATTTGCGTATTAAAATTGACAGAAATCTAATGTATTTTCAAAATTCAAGATCAGTTTAATTTTGTTCTGAACTAAGATGTAACAGATCAAACAAACTTGCTATTTTCCCTACGTTACATAGATTTATGAATGAAAGTAAGGTAAGAAAATTAGCAAGTCTGTTTGATCCGTTACATCTTAGTACAGAACAAAATTAAACATGAATGAAGTTGTAAAATACTTTTCTCTATAAAATTCAGCTACTTAATTTCTTTACTTGCTTTAAATTGCATTTCAAGGGATGACTTCAAAAAGCAATTCCCATGTCTCCGTAATATGAAAAATTACCATGTTTAAGAAGCATCTTTACAAAAATTGTCAGGTGCTACATTAATTTATTGCACTGTTGTTATTAAGGGCTATTGTTTTAGGTGGGGCGTTTTGGTTTACCAGATCACTTTTCAATTTTTTAATATGTAAACTAGATTTTTTTATTATTTGCTTTAATTTTAATTACATGTAGCTGATATAATATTCAACCTAATAATTTATCGCTTTAATTTTAATATCGGAATGGTTTACTACTGTCTTTTTCTCGATAATTAATCGTTTACTTTAATTCTTATATTTAAATGAGTAATTTAATAATCATTATATAAAAAGCGTACCTTGGATGGCTAAATCTGTTACTTGCAAAACTTTGTACAAAACTTTTTTTTCTTTGTATTCAGTTGTTATTATTACTGTTTTATAGAGATTTTTTTTTTGTCAAAAAATATTATTCAAAATAGTTCAGGGCTTAAAATATCACAACAATTTCTATCGTTTTGAAACTTATTTCACATATTATTCCTCATGTAACATTAAAAAAACTAATAAAAATATTTTAAAAAATGCTCTCATTAAAATAATAATAATAATGCAATAAATACTCACAAAAGAATTAGTAATTGCCTGTAATTTTGCTTTCAAAGTTATTCCTTAAGCTTTGTCAATTTTAACATTATAAAGACAGAGAAAATTCTGATTAAAATGACATGCTTAAATAATATTATATAAGCAAATATATTCTAAAAATGTAAACAAGTTAATAAATAAAAAACAAAAAGAAAATGAAAAAAGAATTGAATAAGTATTATATATCTAAAAATATTAAGTGAATAATTTTATATCTCAGAACCCTAAACATAAACAATCTTTCAACACTCTGTAATATTATAAGAATTATATAATGTGAATAACAACTTGTGCACCATTTTATGGATCTATATATATAATATTACACGTATATTTGAACAATATTAATAGGATACGTGTTATATAGAGATAAAACCATTAAATCAATCTAAAACTGGATTCCACTTTACCATGTATTATATTACGAGATGTTGTGTTGTAGGAAATCACTCGTAAAGTTTACTAGGATTTATTTTACTTGTAAAGTTTAAAGTTTATTAGGCATAAAGTTTCTATTTGAATAATTTAAATGCATCGCACGCGCTTAAAAGAGTGATAAACAGAGTTTTAAGATTTCGCATACATTCGTTTATATTAAACTGTCATATAAAAGTTTTGTATAATTAAAGGCTGATATATATTTAAATATTAATCGAGGATGAATTTCAATACAAAATTTAACTCCTTTGTTTTTGTGAAATACTTAATGGAAATTTCGTAATGTTATCCATGATAGTGCATTTCAAAAATCAGCGTTCTTTGTAAAAGCAATTAGTAAATAAGAAAAGGAAAATTGATAGTACATATATATATATATATATATATATATATGTACAATCAATTTTCCTTTTTTTTCCTCTCTCTCTATATATATATAAAAAGAAAAAATTCTAAAAAAATAGAATATTGTTTCTGTGATAGGATAACTGTTTTAACTCTCTTAGGAAGACTTTTAAAACAATTCCAATTGAAATGAACGAAAATTTTGGTATTTGTCTGGTTCTACATCTTAGTAAAATTTATACCATCTGCTCTTTTGTTATTCTAATAATTTCCATTTTGTTAAGCAAGATGATAAAGTATCGCAATTTTTCATCGAAAATCGTTTGATAGAAATAAAAAAAAAGAATTGAATTTTTTTTTCTTTTTCTTTTTTTTTATTTTAGTTATTAAATCTTAATAGATTTCACAGGATAAACAGTAATAGAAGCTTCTATGAGATGGAATATTCATCCAAAAAAATTCACGTAACCGTGCACGTGTAACAAATATTCGTAAAATGTACTGAAATGAATACATTGTAACTAGTTTTTCATTGATATTCTTACCGTGTTTTTATGAGAATCATAAATATTAACATGAATATTTCAAAGCAGTATACAAGTCTGGCAAGTGGTAGGTTATTAAAGATGAAAAATGGACTTCGAAATTTTCTGAAAATGATTAAATAAGAACTTTTCTTTTATTAAATTGGACACAGCATTATAAAAGTTTCTCTTGTTATTTTATTGTTATGCAAGAAGAAACAAGAAAACGGTATCTTTTAAAGGACATACCCTGTATTATTTGTTTAGGACCGCAACAGAGTTTTTGGTAGTTCCGTGACCTAGTAACCAATGGGTTACGTGCTCGAACGAAATCAAAGACCAGCGTGGGAGGTAATGAGAGACGACGCTTATTCAAACTACGCTGGCCTCAAATTCTTTTCATTTCGAAGGTGTGAAAGTTTGCCGGGTTAAGTATCAGTTCAGGTGTGGACTTCACCGTTTGAACATGGTTGGAAATGACTGGGCGTATTGGGTGTCAATCTTTAAACCTGGTAGAAACAGACAGCTGAAAATATTAATAATAAATAATTAGTAGGTTGTTTCGATTATAATGACAGTTTTTATGATGTAAATGTTGGCGACAACTTTTCTGGTTACCGTTATCTTTTGTTACAGTTAACTAATATGTTGCAATAAAAGTAAATCTGGTATTGTGGTTTCATGTTACTTCTTGTGTATTCACTCATATTGTTATGTATAGTTTTTTTGTAATTACGCCTTCATAGCACCTTACAATTGATTAGAAAAATTATGCCAACAGAGTTACGAAACCTTACCTCTCCTATCTTATCTTTTGAACCCCTTCATGATTAATCATCATTATATACTTAAGATATGACTCATAGTTGGGCCAAATGGTGAACACCAAAAGGATTATATTTTCAACATATTAGCCATTAACAGTTTCAAACGTGCTGACATTGTTGCCAAGATAACGAACTAAAAGAATTGAAATAAATTTTTAATTCAGAAAGCGGTAGCTATTGATAAGAGTAATAATATAAATGCCTTCTTATGAAACGCAGGCTTCTGGACTGAACTAATCATAAAGGGTTACCACTTTTAGTTAAAAGATAAATAATTAAAAACAAGATATATCGCATTCTCGTTTTGAAGTATGGAATTTCGTTGGAGTATTTTCGAAATAACTGAGTTATATCTTGCAAGAGAAATTTTTCATAGCTCAAACACTAGTTTGAAAACTATCTTTTTTAATTCTACATTCATAACCCTTATTTTGTAGCGACAAATTTATTTCCCAATGGGAAATAGCGGGTAGAACAATGAGTTTTATTTTAGAAGTTTAATTTTTGACTGATAAATGGAGTTTTCATGTTTGACTAATAATAAATGTAGTTATCCTTACATCAAGCATATAAATGTTTCCAGTTCACGATTTTACGCTCGTAGGTTGCAATACCATTTTAACATAAATATAAAATGTGATTTTTCCGAATGAGAAAACAAATTTAAAGTTTCTTTTGTTTTCCAAGTGTCATGAACATAACTATTTCAGCAGTATTGTGCAATCTTCTATTTCATAAACATTGCGTAATATTCAACAGTTAATTTTTATAATTTTTCCGAATATTTTTACAACAAATAGAAAATTTGAAATTCAATGAAAGCGTTTCAGAGAATAATAAATTAAACATCACAATCGTATTTGCTCGACTCTATTTCTTTATTATTATAACTTTAATTTCTTAATGCCATTACAAACTAGTACTTCGAAGCAACAATATGGCTGCGCCGAACGACAGGTCATGATTGCGCTAGCAGCCGACGCTGTTTCCGTCAAATTTACGTATGTAGTATAATTTTATTTCAAATAAATTTTAAATATTGATTTAGATCATAAAACCAGGTATTCAGTAATGTTAATTTTACATGTAAAAAATCAGGTTTAATTCTACGTGAAAATTGCGAATAAAGCAATCCGATTAAAAACAAAAATTACTTAACAATTCCAACATATAAATTGTATTTTCGTCATTGATTAAAAAAAACTATCGAAACTAATATATTTCATAACATGAACACGGTAGCTTATTGGTCATGATTATAAAATCGTACCTGGCGTTGATTCCGTCTTGTCGAATCATGATGCCACAAAAGACCTGCAGAGGGGCGGAGTTTGTGCATGTTAATTCTATCTAGATCTATCTATCCAATTGATTTGATGTGGAAATTCGGAGAGGAAGGTGTCAGCTCAGATGTCGTCCTTGTCACTAGACTGATGCTCAAAATTTCGGGATCTATCACCAGTAGCCCCACTGTTGCTTCTAAGTGTGATGTTAATAAACCATCAATCAATCAAAAAAAACATTTTATTCTATACAATAAATTTTTTAAATTGTTTCTACTGCAATATTATTTGAAATAAGTACTTAATATATTCTATTATCTAAATGAAGATATTCCATAATATTATCTTAAAATTCGATGATTCCTTTAAAGGAAGTATTTAGCATTGTATTTCAAATAACAGCTTTAAATACTATTCTCAACTTTGAAACAATAATTCATGCTTCACATTGCACAAAGTCACCTCTCAAATATTAATCGTCCCAGAAGTAAATTGAGAAAAATTTTGCGAAAGAACCAGAAATCCAAATGTATTGTGAAAAATATTTTGATTTGCATGTAACAAAATAAATAAATAAATAATTAAATCTGCATTTTGAGTTTTTTACATATTTGTCAAAGGAAAGTAAAAAAAAAAAACTTATTATCGAGAGTCAAGAATAAAAAATAGAGTCGCTAAAGAAATTTTCAAAGGCAGAAAAATTTTGCTCTTTTTGAGATATAAAATTTTATTGAGAGGATATATTTTTGTAATAAACTTGTCATTAACTTATACTCTTCGTTAAATGAAATAGAATTAAATATCTTTGATGTTATAAAAATGGAGGTATTTAATTTTAAAAAACAATTAGAAAATTTCTTGGCAATGAAAAATATGTAGGAAATAAAATCCCGGAAAATATGCAAATATTGTTTATATATATATATATATATATATATATATATATATATATATATATATATATATATAACTAGCTTAGATTAAAAAATTAAAAGTATAAAATCACCACTCATAATATACTTGTAAAACCTGTTTTGAAATATGTAATCATCTCAATAGGAGCACGTTTAAAAGTATTATTTTAATTAATTTTGTAACTATAAAATCTCTTTTAAGTCGGATTAATTGTTAGATCCGGTCTGGGATGTCGCAAATTCGATTCATCGGAAAATTAAGAAAATGAAATAAAACACACATATTTCGAGAAAATAATTCTTATATTGTACAAATGAAGCATGAATCATATTTACAGAGTATAAAGTCATTTGCTTTGGGAATAACAGAAGTGATCTTTAAAGTTGTTTTATTGAATTTTCCATTCTGACAATGCAGCATCATATATGCCATTTGTCATTGGTGATAGAAATGCAACTAAGGTTTTGTTGACTTTCCATAAACTATTTGTAGTTAAAGTCCCTCATCTCTCGCTGACTTTGCTTTTATACATTAATAACCACTAGAGGATGTTAGTAATGAAAATAATTTTTCAAAGTACGTCATGAATCAAATAAACGTTATTGGGAAATAAAACATTTGAAAGGGGATAAAACCTCTTCGTATAGATCTATAGAGATCATAAGGAGCTCCGATTTAAAAAGATGTAACTGAACAAGGTTCTTCTGAACATTTAAATGTTTAAAACAATTTTGAGCTTAGCGTCTTTAAGCCAAAACTTTGAAACTGGTAACAGTACTGAAAATGATAAAATTACAAAAGCTTCATCATATACAGGTAGACACATTAAAGCTTGGAGTGATATGTTTAGAAGTGACACTCACTCATTTAACTCGTGCCATTGATATGTCATAAAAACAGAGATAAAAAACCAAATATTTCCCTGTTTGTACGATCTTCCTCTGCTACTATTTAGAACGAAGTTTTCTGGTCATCCAACCGGGTAAACATGTAACAGTAACCTTTCTCTCCATTGAAATGAAAACCTTAATAACTTCCTAAGAACTTACATCTTTTCTGATTGTCAGTGGCAACTGAGAGAGCTTCTTTGTTCTCTTTTCCCGCCAAGAAAAAGGTTGCACGATATAAAGAGAATTTATTCTTTCATTTCCTCTTGTTCTCAAGCGGGGATCTTTGCTATGACGTCATCCCTGATACAAAACCCACCTGTTGAAGAAGGAGAATTTTTCTACGTCTTTATTTATTTTATTTATTTTTTTCGATCGCTTGCTGGACAGATAATACTCGTGGAACATCGAAGAGGACATGCGCTGGAAACTACGATCGATTGAATTATTTGTTATTTTAGGTCTCTCAGGTACTTGCAGGGAAAATGGAGACTTGATAGTTTTCAAAAATTGTTATTTTTTCTAGCATCAAAAATATTATTTTCTTGAATCACAAGAGAAGTATTGTTTTTCTGTAGTTTGCAAAACCACTCACATTGGATTCAAAATTTGATCATGTTGTCGGTATACGGAGTAACGGTTTTTGAATTTGTATCAGAGACAAATCCCCAGATAATTGAATTTTAGATTTTATGAAAATGTAGTGTTTTTTTTTTTTTTTTTCTAACAAAATGGATTTGTAGAGAACTTTTATTTTAATTCTATATCGCCTGATTTTATTACGTTTATAAGCAGATTTTTTATGCGTAAGATTTTCCGCTTAAAAATTCTCATTGTTAGAATAATTCTTCCTGCGGTATGAATATAAAAAAAATTATATTAAGAGAAATTACGAATGAGCTATATATTCAGAAATATATATATATAAAATTTTCTACAATGGAGATTTTTATTGTAATATTTATCTTAATTCTAGAAATAAAATTTCTGATTTTGTTATTAACTACCGAAGGGGCTAATGTTTTGATCAACCACAAAATGCCAAATATAACCGCATTTCATAGCCGATAATTTTTCAAAAATAAAGTATGTAATGAAAGTGACTTGTTTTTTGAATAACTTTTCTCTCCAATCGCTGATCAATCAATCAATTTTCCATTCTGTTGTAATACCAGCGTTTGCTTTAAGTATAATATTTAATTGAATAATTTAAAAATTACTTTACAAAAATTATCACCTTTTCGTGGCTAAGCGATATAGAATAAAAATATTTGTTTGTGGTTGCAAAATTTTACATATAATTGATTTTTCTTTAAAAAAAATGTATTTGTTAAAAAATTTTAATTTCATTCTTCCAATATAACATTTTTTTACCAGACGATTATTCTTTCTTACGAATAATACTCATTGAAAAATCGAAGCCACAAGTGTTAAATAAAACTTTTTATTGACTACGAATTACTCTATAAATGCACCAATTATCATTGTACATTAATTTTTTTTAATTGACATGTTTTTGCGATAAATTTTGAAATTTCTTCTATAAATTTTTAATATTATATTAAATATTCCAGTTTATTAACAAAATCTAAGAATCACTATTTTTTGAAATACATTGTGAGTTATTTGCAAATTAAATTTTAAAAATTATTACAGTGGACCTCTTTTATCATTTTTGTAAATATTTTCTTCTGTGATCAGTAAATGCGAGGAATGTTATTTTCTTAAAGCTTTTCATCTCCTTAAAATAACAACACACAAAAAAAAAAATAACATGTTGGAAAGTGACCTTCAATTCGTTTACTCAAGACTCCTTCTTCAAAATATCACTTTCAAATGATTAATGACATCTAAGACAATTCATAAAAGGAGAAAAAAAAGCAAAAGCTTCAAAATAATGATTGTGCTGTTAAAATGTTGTTGCAGAATACCGGAAAGTCTTAAAAAAGTTATGTATTCTTAAGGAGAGGAAAAGTATGTGGTTGAGTGCTTTATTATACAATTTTACAATACATTGAATTGTATTTATTTTATAATGTATTGAATCACATTACATATTTTATACAAATAAATAAACATTATACGATAAGCCAAATTAGAAAAAAATTATCGAGAAATACTTAAGTACTTGAATAACAGTATAATATTAGATACTTGAAATTTAAGGATCATTGTAAATTTCCGTAAAGACCATTTTAAGTTACCAATTTTTATTACAATATCCACTTATTAGTACCTTACATTTATTGGCGTTGAACTTGAAAAATAAAATCTAAGTAAAAACTGTTTTATGTATTTCACATATAATTCTCCAAGTGACGTGATTTTGAAAACTTTAATCTTTCAAAAAATTGAGAAGTACCTAACTCAACTAAAAAAACCCAGACATTTTGTAAAACTACTTTTTTTCCCTCGAATATGTTGAATCTGAGAGAGGTGTATTGTTCAATAAAAGGAAGAAAAAATATTTCCAAGCGCTAGAAGAGAATCTTATTGAGTTGAAAGTCTCCTTATAATTATTTTATAGAAATTTCAATTTATAATAAAGTTTTTCTTTTATTAAAGTAATTAAAATAGCTTTTATATTTCGCAAGAAACTCTTTCTAATATTTTATCGAGTGAATAACTTTTTGAAATTCTTTTCGAAGAGATACATGCTTGCTTGAGTTTCATTTATTACACAATTCTAAAAAACAGGTCAATATTTGTATTCTGTAGACCATCGAATTTTCAATAGATGCAATAAAAAGTAGATGCTATGAGGGTAAACATTGAAAAAAGTTATTTTTTCTAGTTATCAACACAGGGATAAAAACAATTTAGTACATTTTCATCGTATTAAAATATATCATCATATAAATATTCTCTTGTTAACAATGGTATGCATACGTCAGTGGATAAAATCGAGCCTAAATAAAAAAATTTAAAAAATTAGTTTTTTCGAAAATAAAAGTAATGTGTACAATTTAAAATTTTAATAAATATTCTTTTCTTTCGGCAAATATTTATTCTCATTCCTCTGATACGCAATAGAAACATTTACATTTACTTAATTAATTCGTCTGCTTTTGCCTTACGAATAAGTGAAAAATATTTTTATTTCATTTAGGTAGAAATTTAAATTTCTGCCAAAAAGTAAAGAAAACATAAAATAAAACAGAAATATTCCATGTCTGGGGAAATTTATATCTCAGTTTATGTTTAAAATTAAGTTATTATAATATATAGATAGAAGTAATTTGATGAAATTATAACCATTAAATTAATTTGAATAATTATGTATCTAATAAATACTTAAAGCAGGGTGAAAATTGCATTTATTGAAAATATTTTTTTTTACATTTTATTATGAACTGTATGTATTAATTAAAATTTATTTCCTTTTTTAATAAAATATTTTGCAGAAACGAAATACTTAGAATAAAACTTTATATTTTCATTTTCAGACGTAGGTAAAAAATGATTCTTTAGTAATTATTTTTGTTTAAAAAAATATCTTTCTTTTCAAGCATTTTGAATTTTGTTCGTATTTTGTAATGTAATAAAGTAATGGAAATACAGTAAAAATATTTCAATGTAAACACATACTAAATATTATTGTTCATTTTACAGAAGAGGGTTTTATTCCTTCAAATAAATTTTATAATCTGTAGATTTTCTTTTAATATATCGCAAGAATTTTTATATTTCAGACTAAATCTTTTTAGAGTGTTTAAATTAATTTACACATATAAATATTTATTCGCTTATGTAAATTAAATAATTGTATTTCTAACATTTTTTTCAATCGTGTTTCACAACATTGAAACGTATTTAAGCTCTTTTTGAGTATAAAACAAATTAAAACAAAATTTATAAATGCAATTTTTCCTCTAGAATAATTACTGCAGTAAAAATTATATCTTAATTTTCATTTGGAATTATAGTCGTTAGAATTGTGAATATTTTCAGAAACTGCATGTATTATGAGTAAAGAAAATATTGTAATTAATATTTTATTCTGTGTTTGAATACACAAAAAAATATTTTTCGAAAAATATTTATTCTGCTCCCTAAATAGATGAATATTTATAGTTATTTTGCACGTGTATTGAAGGTGTTTAAAATAACTTTAACAGCTTATAATATAAAATAATAATTAAAAATATTTATTACATTAAATATTTTCTTATCTCTATAAGTAAATATTATGAACTGCTTGGTTTTAAAAATAAAATTCTTTAAAAATAAACTCCACAAATATTTGTTTGTAGAGTTTTTAAAATGATGTGTAAAAATCCTAGAATTGTTCCAGATTCCCAAAAATATGGAATGCTTATTATATTTTAATCTGATTTTTCAAAAATATTTTTAATGTTATACAATGATAAGTGTTAGAAATGCAATAGTATGATGGCATTTCTTACAAATATTAAATAGTTTTAAGAATTCGGCATTTTAAAGGAAGATGTTTCTCATTTCTATGACCATGAAATAAAAAGAATTTTTTTTATTAACTTAGTCACCTGATGATTGTGGTGATTCTTTTTACACACTTCCACCTCCACACTATGCCATGAAGTGGCAAGAACCATGTGCACATTCTCGCCTTGCCATTGAGGTGGCACTCTAGAACAACTAATTTCTGCACGGTAATACGGCCAATCTTAGTTCAAACTGAAATGGAGACTACAATGAAGCTGAAAAAATTAAAGACATGTTGATGTTAGTTTTAAGATTTTTTTCCCTTCAAATTCAAAATTTTATAAAAAAAAAAACCTTTTTGCAGCGAAATATGGCTAATGAAAGTAACATGTCCACTTTTCTATTTTTTCTGATAAATCCATTTCTATCGAGTGTTCCTTCGCGTCAATGCAAAAAGAAAGTGTGAGTCAAATGTAAAAAGAAAGAGTGAGTCAAACGTAAAAAGAAAGAGTGAGTCAAATGCAAAAAGAAAAGTATCTAAATGCACATTCTTAAGTTTCCAGTTCCTTCTAATCCTCTATCTGTTTGATAACACGTTGACCATGCGATACAAAAAGAAAAAAATGTATAATTAAAATGAATGGTATAATTATATTAAAATAATAAACATACGAAACAAAATATGTTTACATGCAAGTATTGCAAGCACTGGTGAAAAAAATACAGCCATCGGTGTCCGTATTACCTGTATCTATAGATTTCCAAAATCCCTGTAATTATTTCATGAACCATAAGCAATTTGAGAATATTAATCATATATCATTTAATAAAATTATATAGCTTACAGAAATATCAGCGCATTATATAGCTTATTATAAAATTATATAGCTTACAGAAATATCATCCTGCTCCTTAAATAACTATCGAAAAAGAGTGAGCTTATTGGATTCAAATAACAATGGACTTTCTGGGAAGGTATGCAAACATGATAGCCTCGTCCCCATGAAAATGTTCTTTAAAAAAAATCATGTTCTGTGCACTTTATTGTAGTTTCTTTGCATCCTTTTCAAAGTATTAAAGTCTTATGTTAATTACGTTTGAAATTAACCTTAAAAACATCAAAAGTGACTATATTACCTGCCACATATAGGGCTGTATTACTCTCAGGTGCTAAGTACATTATATTTTAATGTAGTTTGAATCATTAAAAATGTTACTATTTAAAGCATTGGAATGCGTAAGGTAAGAAGAAATACAGTTTGAATTATAAATTAACACTTATATTTACTTATTTTATATGAATTTGAGCGAAATATGTGACTGTGTGTGATTAATTTTGAAACCCTAAATCAAATTAGTAATTTACTTAAATTCAATTTTCACACAACACTAAGAAATAGGGACTAAAAATTCACTACATTTAAGATGTTTTTATTGAAAAACAATAAGAACTTCTTTATATAATACCCATTACGTAAGAAAAAGGCTGACTCGTACTTGCAAAAGAGTACCACGAAAATATCTTCCTCTATCTAGGTACACGCGATATTTATAAATATCACTTCTACTTCGACGACAAAAGCCTCTTATTTCTGGAAATTAATAATCCAACGTGTCGCATATCTATGCATCTCTTTAAACAAATGTCTTTTGACACAAGAGAGTGAATGATCTTTTTTTTCTTTCTCTCTATCCCGAATGTCATCGTAAATCCGTTTGACAAACAGCATAGATTCTTCTTGAAGCTAGACAGGATACCGAGTTGTTTTTGTTTAGGAATTGACGATTCGTTGACACGTGTTCTAAATTCGTAAGGACATCTGTTTGATGCGTTGCGTCACGTGGTCTTGTAATTGCTATGCTTGGTATGTTTTTTCCGCCATGTTTTCCTTTTGCCGATTTGGAGACGTATATTCTTCATTCATTCGATATTCTTTTTTTTTCCGCTTTATATGCGAACGAAAATAAAAAGGAAAATAATTTTTGTTTTAAGTATTAAAAAAATTAAATTTAATTTTTTTCATATCTTTAGCTTCTGATAATGTTGAAAAAAATAGTTCATGAATCCAATTCATTCAGTTGCCGTATACTTGATTTATTTAAGTCGGCTGCTAAAATCAAACATTTTAAAATGGCGTTCTTTAACACGTTTTTGTTTTAAAAATGGAGATCAAAATGTATTAGCAAGAAAGGTATATGACATGAATTGTTCAGCTGCGAGACGCAACATTCTAGTTTCAAATTACGAATAAATTATTGGCATACAGTTCAAATCAAATTCTTCAGAAAAATTAAATTCAAAATGTTTGCTTTTATTGCTAACTGAGGTAAATATAGCCTTTAAATATAAGAATTATTTTACCTTTGCCTTTTTTTGCGTGTCTTCGCAAAACATTTTGTGGAATATATTAAATGAAATAGTTTGGAAATTATTTAATTCTAAGATTTGGGAATGGTTCGTCATTATATTTAAACATGGTTATAAAATTTGTACAGTATTATAATCTTTTTCGCATTCAAATATATTTATTTCGTCTTCATATTTTCATATCCGGTTCCATAAAAATTCCAAAAATGTAGAAATTCAGATGATATGTTGAATTTTGAACGTAAAACTTTGAATTTTGTTACATTTAACTTTTAGGTCACAAATATTACTCAAATTATTTATCCCATCCCTTTTAAAGGTTGCAATAATAGATCTTTTGAAACATAAGTTTGCTTATACTTCCTGTTTGAAAATTTTTTTTAACATTTCACACGTAATAAAAAATGTTTTCATTTAACAATTCGAAACACTTACCTTAGTTATTAATCTTAATTATGAAAGTGCGATTAAGCTCATTCCAAAATGAATGTACAAAAATTTAGTAAAATTGTTGTTCATTGATTATTACATTTATGTTGAGAGAGAGAGAGAGAGAGATGTAATAATGAGATAAATTTATATTATGTGATTTGATCAGTTTACCCATACTTTTTAATTTATTGCCATTGGGGCTTTAATTTATTTCGTACTTTTATACGTGTATTCGTATATTAACATAGCTTATTGTTTCACTTTTATTTTTTAACATGACCAAAACCTTTCAAAATAACATATTACTTTAAAAATATCATATGAGATATTTCCTTACTTACAGTTTCGATACATTTTATAGTTATTAATTTATATATAATTAAAAGCAAAATCTTAAATAATTGAAGCTTAATTTTTACGATACATAAAGTGTGTTAGATAAAATGTATAAATCTGTAGAGTTAATTATCGCATTTTAAATGAATACAATGTACGATTTTTTTTTTCTTTTGATATTCCTGAGGAAATTTTGTACAGTTTCTTTTCAAAAAAAATTTCATCAACATTAATACTATTCCATTTCAAATTACATTCGATCGTTATAAAAATTATAACGCCTTGCCCTTTATCAGAAACAATTGCTGTTTTATCATTGCTTTATTATGGTTCAATCCTCAAATGGATTTTGGCAATGTGTCATAATTAAATGAACGTAAAATTTTTCTCACAAACGAGATCTATTTCATTAATATTACATGTTATGAAGCCAAATGCTTTTCTTTTTCTAAATGTGTACAGTTTTCGAAAATTTCAAATCTCGTTCTGGTGCAACTTAAAAACCAAAGTTTTACAACTGAGTGTTTCAGATCTATTAAAAACTTTTCGCCCTCACTATATGTGAGTAATTTTGGATTTTCAAAAAGTGCATCTAATGGACAAAAATTTAATTAAAAGTTGCATTTTTAAAATAACTTTTAATATATCAACTATACATAAATATTTCTTCGGTTAAAATGTGATAAGTAACATTTAAAAATTTTTGCTTTTAACTAAGGATACGCGCACACAATCTCTTCAAATTTAATTAAGTATTCAGTAAAAATGGTAAACATTTTTGATGAAGGAAATATATTTATAGTTCCATACAAACTTTAACAGTTTTCATATAGTAAAATATTTCTTTCAAAAAAGAGATTGATCCTTGTAAGCCTTCGCAATTTAGTAGAAAAATATTGTATTTTCAAACGAATTTAAAAGTACATGTTATATATATTAGAATAACTCTATCTAACTGTCTAAAGCCTGTTACACCATTAAATATTTTATATTCCATCATCTTGTTTTTCTTCAGATTTCAGTCTTCACAGTTTTTCAATAACTATACCTTTTTAATAATTCTGGTAGTTGCCAATTTATTTTCTTTTGAAATCTTGTATAGTATATAATATTTTTCTTCTGCAGTTAAATATGAATATTTATTTTTATTCATTTTTCTTTGTTCACAATGCTTTATCTGTTTATATTTATGGTTTGGTAAACAACTTTTTTTTCATTGTACAATAGTGATTCATTATATATTATTATTATTAATTATTGAAACTCTGTATTTCATTTTTGATTTAAATATTGACGTTTAATTGCATATATATATATGTGTGTGTGTGTGTTTGTAGGTGTGTAATTATGTAAATACCTTTTCAATGTTTAGTGCTGCAACGAAAGAATTTGTGCACATTTTATGAACAAAATAGACATATTTTTGCTATGTGTCTATGAGTCTAATCAAATTAAACATGGCATAGTAATCCAAATGTAAGTTATACATTATGCATCTCCTTACTGTTATTATGTGTGCTTTTTTAAATTCATACGATGTGTTGCATTTAATTTGCGTTTCTTAATTTAAACCAGTCTTGAACACATCACACATCCTATTTCATCTCTAATGTCGTATACTTTAAATTTCAAATATGTTTCCTGGTGCTTTATTTGATTTTGTTGTACCTAACAAAAGTTTCAATGCTATAAATAAAAAACATTACTTTTTTTCCAATTCTCACAGAAACTCTTTAATGATTCCCAAATTCAGAAAGTCATAATAAAATTATTTACGACGCATGAAATAGCCAACAATGCATACCTTTTCTTGATCTCTTCGTCACTTCTTGAGTGTAAAAACGAGTACCGTAAATTTCGGCGAGAAAAAAAGACCCAAACGATTGAAATAATAAAAAAAGGCACACGATTTCTCATAAAACGGTTTATGTTCGCTCGGTGGCAGATGTCTCCGTGGAACATTTTAAGCGCTTAATTCTCGTGTCAAGTAGGTCTTAACTACTCAGATGGAAACACGTCGAACAGTGACAGTTACGGATGGATGTGGTTAGTGTCACGTGATTTAGATGGCGGAGAATATTATTCGGTAGAAGTGGACTATAAATTTTCGCCTGTTGCGTTGACGTAGAGAATTAAACTGTTCCAACGAAGTTTATATGCGTTTGAATAGAAAGTTTCTTGGAATACAACTATTTAAGTAGAATTATATTAAGGGGCTCGAATTAAAAACTCGTCTTTTGAATTTCTCTTTCCTTCTATTTATTTTGCATGCAATCTGGTCTCTAAATTTTAAAAAATGCAATTAAAGTTTGAGTTTTCATTGCATCAGAAAAAATAATTTATGCGTGGACCCTTCCCGATTAAGTAAGCAAACTGTAAGTAAAATATGTGGGAAAATATGTATTGTTTCACTAGATATTTTATTTATTAGCATCATAAATAATTCCATGGAGGGATTATTAAATGTTTTAACTATTACAGTTTTAATAAATCAATCAATATATAAATGCGGAATTTTCATAGGCTCTTTCCCTTTTAAAATTGTTAATTAAAATAAGGAAGTGGACACAATCTCCAGTTTGATGTTTTTTTTTAATAGTACACAGGCAACTTGAAATACTTTGGCACAAAGCCCAGAATCATGTATTATGGAAAAATAAAAGATTTGAACCAAAAATAAAGTGTAAAATTTCAAAATAAACAAGGATAGTTGAAAGGATATGTTATTGAAGTTGGAGTGAGTAGAAGAAAGTATTATGAAATAAAATGTAGAAAAAATGAATTATGAAATATATTTCAATGCATTATACCCCAGCAAATGTCCCTCTGTCTTAATATAAATTTTGATTTTATTGAGAAAAAAAATTATCTTCCGAAATGATTAGTAAAATCTTCAATATTGTGAAATTAATTTTCAATTTATTCGAAGAATGTGTTTTTCAACATTTTCATTTTATTTAACTTCTTTCACGATTTTATGTAGTTATATATTTTGCTTTCAACTTTTTCTTCAAAGGAAACTGAGCATCATTAATGTCAATATAAACAACGAATTTTCAGTGATTCATTTATATGAAAGGACCCCAATAAGTAAATTAATTAAAAAATTATTTTATTTATATGTTTTTAAATGTTAAAAAGAAAATACCATCATGTCATGATTATTATGTCTTACAAAGTTATTTCTTATCAGTTCGTTCTTTGTAATACGAGAGTGGATCAAAAAGTACTGCTGAAGACAGATGGCATCATTAAGGTAAATTGTTGTTACCATTAGGTGCTGCCATCTGTTAAGCAGAGCCGAAACAAATTTGACATTGATTCATAAGTTGGTTTTGATTTGGTAGTCATTTGCTGCCAAATCAAAACTTGATTGTTGCCGCATCGAGTTGTCGACGTCATTTCGCATCGAGTTGTCGATGTCATTTCACATCGAGTTATTACCGTCGTCGATAACACCGTAAACCAAGCAACTATCAAAGCAATGGGTTGCTCCTGTTGAATTTGCACCAAAGAAAGAGAGGACGGTGTCATCGGCCGGTAAAGTAATGACGAATAATTTTTGAGGTGCTAAGAACGTCATGATCATATATATAGTTAAGTAACTGAGTTTTAGACAGCTGCTTAGTGAGTCTTTATGCTTATTAAAAAAAACGCATTTTCGATGCAATGAGCGTCATTTCTTGGATTTTCTTCGGATTTATTGAACGATCTCGTAGTTAAAACAGTTAAAAATATGGAAATTATTACATGAATACTTTTAAAGAAACGGAAATATTATTAAAAATAGAAACTTAATATTTAAATAAAAAAAGGATGAAAAAGATGGTAAAGCGAAACAATTATTTTCTTAAAAAAATAATTAAAATTAATCAGCTTTTTTTTTTAAATTTACAATATAAGATACCGAATTTATGCATAAAATGCTCATTAATCCACATAGGAAATACTAAGAATAAATAATAAAATGTAATAAAAAGAAAATTTGTAACATTTTACCAAATTTTGTATGTTCGAAATCTTATATTAGCTCAGTAATTTTAAAACAAATAATGATGGAATTTTTTTTTTAATTCTTAAGGATTCTAATACCAAAAACTACGTATTGAACCATAATTTACTTATATTTCGTGCATTCGATTGGAGTCAAATACAGGAGATTAGTAATGGAAAGAGTGATTTGGGACAATGAATGTTATATTTCTTTCTCACATAATTAGGAAGTCACTCTTTTTTTTTTTTCAATTTAGATTTCGTTTCGTTGCCATTACTAAAAACAAACTGCACAAGAGGCATTGCTAGAATTGCGCTGAAACGAGAGTTATTCGGCAGGTGAATTGAATTTCATTTTAAATACCTAAAACTGAAAATCGACAGCAGGAGAATATTTTTCTCTAAAACAATAAAACCTCACATTTTAATATGCAGTTGCATTACTATGGAGTATTAAAACTATAATTTTCTATAACGATAGCAAAATGTATTAACTTATTTAGCTTTAATAAAAGAAAGCAAATCTTTTTGATAAATTGAAAATTAATTTCAGATTCAGATTAAAAATAGAATAGTTTTTCAATATGCGTTGATCTTTCGAATAAAAAAAAAGTACTTTTAGACGCAAAAGCTTTTTCATAATTTTATTCTTTATTGTGTACTTTCTAGAAAAATCCACATTAAAGAACTATTTAAGAATTAATAAGTTTTTAAAGTTGATATTATTATATTGTATTCATTTTATAACAAAACTCAGACAATAAAAGTATACAGAATTTTCAAGGATTTTCTTCAGAATAAGCACTTATTTGTGCTCACACAAGTTACACTAATACTTTCGAACTCTTCTAAAACACAAATTATCTTAAAGTTAAGAAACGTTCTTTACTAAAAAAAAAATCAAAGTAAACTTCATCTCATATTTTATAAATTATCACACAATTTCTGTTATGCATTAAGATTATAATTCCAAAGCAACATTTCAGCGATTTACCAGATTTTTAAGACTGCGGGAAAACTCCACCATTATATATATCACTGCTTACCTTTTCGCGTGTTTCATTTGACATTTAAATATCAATTCATTGTTGTTTACGTACAAACTGTCTTTTTTCTTACTTAGAAACAGTCACTTTCAATGTCACTCGTTTCATTTACATTGTTTCAAAAAAGGAAATTTTCTAACTCTTTTGCTCAAAGACTTTCTGCACGAAAACTTTTGATTAATCATTTTTAAGCTCTAATTTACTTTTCCTCCTGCAAAAAATCATTATCAGTTCTAACAATGAACATGGAAACATCTAGCTTTTAACATTTTATCAATAAACTTCTATTTCTTAAAACCTTTTATTCCTCTGTATCGAACTCTCAAACACTGTGTGTGTAAAGGGAACTTACGCAATAAGGAAGTGTTTTCAGATATTCCTTCTTCCGTTTTATTTCGCTGTTTGTCTATCTTAAATGAATTTATAGCAATTATTAAGTGCGTTCTTAAATGTCAAACAGAAGATAGATAAATAAATAAGCATGTATATAACATGTCTGAACTTAAATTAAAGGTACGTGTAAATTAAATGTAAAGGCACACATTTAAAGTTTTAAATATTTGCTTTATTCTCAGGGATTTTGTACAATCCAATTTCCATAAATAGACTCCTAGAATGAACAAATATTCATTTATAGTAGAAAACAAAAAAAAATTAAGTATAATTTTAATTTCCTTAATTCAAATTCAATTTTAATATACAAATCCATTACAAAAACATAATATGAGGTTCTATTGAAAAATAATGCTCCCCCCCTATCCGTGACTGCTTTATTCGTTAATGATTTTTACAATTCTTGTTGAACTTGAATGCTATATGTATGTTCTATTTAGTTAGGATAAAAGTCTGCCTGGGCCTAAGAACCCAACCGGCGGTGCTCATTTCCGTATCTGTAGCCTTTGGGCCTAGGTTGATAATTACTAACTATCGTCCAGAACGAGTGGCTAGTCCGTGGTTGGACCACCAGTTAACTTCCCAAGAGAGCTGGATACTCATTTATCGACCCTGGATGAATTACAAGGCTTATTTGACCAATAACCAACTACCCAAGCCGCAGCCACTGGGAATCGAACTTAGGTCACCAGTTCTCACCGTAAAACTAACTAATATTTTTACTACTACGTCCAGACATATATCTTCTAGGAAAAGAAAAATTCAATTTTTAACGTCCCCATCCTTAAAGCTAACACGTAATTAGTCGAAGAAACCCTAAAGAGAAAAGTTTCCGATGATTATTGTTGATGCAATGCCTTAAGGACAGCTTTTATCTCGTCATTAAAACAAAAGTAATGTGCCTTTAGCTGTTATTTCGTCATAGAGAAGAGGTGAAAGTTGTAAGAGCAATGTCGTGTACTATGACGCCATGCCGCTTCAACCTTATGTCCATGGAGATAGCCATCTTCTTCAGCTGCAAGCATGCCAACGTCAGCTGGAAACTTAAAATCAAATGTGTTATATTGGAGAATGCGTGTAACTTTTAGCTACAGCAAGAAATTTGTAAATTGAGTAATGTAATAAATAAAAGAAAATGTTATGGACATGAAGGCATTACTTTCTGATGAAGTCTCATTCGATCTAAATATTTGCTTGTCTGTTGCAGAAACAGATGGACAATGACGTAAATAGTAGAAGTCTTGCAATTACTAATTACTTGTGTTGCATTTAAGATCTTTGGACTCATTGTAAATTTCAGTTAAAGGACTTATCCTCTTAAATGATATCTATTCATTCATTTTGTTTTTCATTACTTGCGTTTATGGAAACTCCAGAAACTGAGCACTGTTTATAAGTAGCCGATCTTTAAAATTTAGATTGAATAATGCAAATCTATTAGAGTATTACAATAAAATGTTCATAATATTTCATTATACAAATACAACTATAACTTCTAAGTACTATGATCTGAGATAAGATAGCTATACATTTCTTAAGATTTAAATGTACTTTCTCGAGAAAAATACAAGAAATGCTTTTGATATAAGGGTTTAAATTTTAGATACAAAACAATGGTTCCGAAACTGTCTTTTACTAAAACTTATTACTTCCATATAGAATCCATCTCAAATTTTGTGGTAATTCAGTACTATAATAGATTTTTCTGATTCCTCTTCTCGTTTCTCTAAAATGAAGGTCACTTTGATCGCAAAAATTCAGACAAATGTATTATATTATATAATTCAGCTATTTTTATTAGATAATTCTTTTAAAATGTAATTTAAAATGTCTCTGAAGCATATCCATTTTCTATGGTACATCTAAACCGACTGAAGGAAATCTATGACCCTCAAAATAGTTTTTGGAAATGAGTTTCTTATTCCTTTTTACATAAAAGAACATGTTTTCTGATACCAGTTAATATTTTTAAAATGACAGAATATTCTTTTACAATGTTTTATATTGCTGTTTCAAATAAATGAGCTTATTTTTCGATAAATAAGATTTAGCAACAAGTAGAATTGAGATCTCAAAAAGATACTTTGAAGATTAAAAACAGGAATCAAAATTGAGGCATTTAAACAAAATATTTGTTTGAGGAATTAAAGTTAATGTCAGACAGTTAAAAGCTTTGTAAAGTCAATGGATTCTGAAATGGTTTTTGTATAAATATAATTAGACAATAGATTCCTTCCCCATAGATTTTCTTCATAGCCGGTTGTCTGGACTAGATGTAGTTCCGTAGAATTGCTGTAAAGATAGAAATTAACTTTGAAGAATTTAACTGAACAGAATTTAGAGAATGCATTCGTGTTAATGCTCTTTGCACAGCGTTTGTGTTGTTACGTGTACCACATTCAATGCATTTATCAAATTTGTTATTTATTTCCAAAAATTCTGTGGATATTTTGTTACATTCTTTTCAATATTACAATAATTCTAAAAATAAAGCTCGAATGAGTTTACCTCTCAAAATTAGATGAGCGAATAATTTTTTTAAAAAAATATTTATCTAGAGTCAATTTAAACCATTCGAGAATGTCCACGAACCATTTATCAAAGCCAATAGAATGTTCTAATGCAACATAAGCCCAACCCTTTCAATTGATTGAAGTCCTGCCATTCATTTCAAAACGTAGCAGATCCATTTAACAGAGCCCACTTAGACATCGACAGAATACCAGCAATGAATTTTGATTATAAAATGCTTCTCAAATTGAAACACAAATTCAAACTTGAGGTAATTTGGCTTTATATAACGAATGTCATTGAACAAAGAGAATCAATTTAAGACGTCTTGATTGTTATTTCAGAACATGTTCATTTGTGATTAAATGTCGTTTATTTTGCCGTTAATACAATAGATTTTTAACAGCTTCTTGTAGTGCTTTGTAGACGTTTCTTCGATTTTTGACAATATCCTGTTCTGGAAAGTTATGAATGTTTAGTGTCCACCGAATTTTACATAACTGTGAGATAAATTACGCAAGTTGTTTTTATTTATGAAACTTCTACTACTTCGTTTCTTTTATTTGACAATATTTTTCAAGTATTAAACTAAATTCACTTAATTCTCCTTGCACACGATTTCTTTTATTCCACATTCTCAAGGACAAAAAAAGTGGTCTCTAAGAATTATTGAATTTTTTTTTTTTTTTTTTTTTTTTGAAAATTTGGAGCTTTTATACTATAAAAAGTTCTCAAAAAACTATTTCATTTTTTTACACAAGTTAAAATAAGCAAATAAGTAATTAAAATAGAAAATGAACTCTGTATATTTGTATATTTATATCTTAAATACTTTATAAAGTTATAACCCTTTTTGCTGCGTTAAAAATACCTTATTTTGTGAATTTATTTTTGGTGTCCATACATTATACAAGTGAAATAGATTAATTTCTCAAAATATATTATTAAGTGAGAATAATACACAATCCGCCTTTCAATCTGTATATTTAGTAATTTATAATATTTAGTAATTTTTTATTTGTTGAGTTTAAATAATTGTATACTTACGATATTCCTGAATTCAAATGAAAAAAAAATTATGGAAATTTCCTTTAAATAATACAGATTTCAAGAAAATTTCAATGCAATTTAATGTTAATTAACATTTAAATAAAAATAGAATTTTCGAATCTTCTTTCTTTTTACAAGTCCAGTTAATTCTGCGTGTGTGTGTTAAAGCACAGTAAATTACCTGATTAATCCTTTCTAACTATTAATTTTTAAAAGGAGATTAGAGTGCCAATTTATTTAATCCTTCTCAATCTCACCTGAATCGCTTCCTGAATTAAATATTACTGCAAAACGAAAGTTGAAAATAAATTTGAAAGTAAACTGCCTCGACTTAGAAAAATCTAACATATAACTTACATTTAAATTGCGCGATAGCAGAGTATGATACGGAAATTTACTAACGAGGCCTACCTTGGTGAAGTTGTCTTAGATTGGATTTAAGGAATCTAGTCAAAGCGTCGACTTTGTTCGATAAAAAGTAATGAAGGTATGCGAAAACGAGGGGAAAAAGTAGAATTCCCTCGAGTTCCTTGAAATTGATGAAGTGTTTTAGATGGCGAGGCAAAAAGAAAGAGAACCTTATTATTATTCCCAATTGGTAGAAGGAAATAAGATAGGCGGGTTGATGTCTTCTTTGATTTCCGTAGCATAGGAATCTCTTGTGCATATATTGTTGTGGAATTCTCGATGTAATTCGATTTGGAAGTTCTTGTGCTTTAATTAGATTTGTGTGAATCAGTTTACGTAGCATTGTTTTCTGTAAAGCAGATAAATGTTTTGAAATAATTCATGAGTGTTTCCTTCTTTCTATGTGTCTTTTTTTCTTTTGTAATCATTGAGTATAAACTATTGTAAAAAAATCTTAGAAAAGAAATTCTGAAATAGGTTGAACAAAACTTAAGTTCATAGATTCCTGTGGGAAAAAAAGGAATAAAATACCGAACTTAATTATATTATTTGAGATATAAGTATCATTTATTCATAGAAAAAATACGAAATGCCTTAAAGAATTATGAATAAAGAAACTAGAAACAGTTAAGAATTGGAGAAACTTTCAAATATAAGTAGTTTTGGCTATTTTTATTTGACTCTTAAAATAAAGAAAATAATAATTTTTAGTTTTAAAGTGTTTTATTTTCAATAATAGACAAAATAGTGCAAAGTGTAAACAATTGCTGTATTTGTTAAAGAAATAATTAACAGTTATTTGTTGTAATTTTGAGAAACTTAATTTTAATCCATTCGCAACACTTTATAATTGCATTTAGAATTTAAATTAATTTCAATTGATTAAGGTTTCATCCAATTGTAAATGAGTGAAAATGTGTATCTATAAATGGCGGTTCTTAGAATCTAATTTTTTTATTATTATTAAAACTTACAACTTAAAATTATTTAAAATTTATTTACTTCAGTTCAATATTTTCTGATTTCAATATACATAGTGTAAGCTCTTAACATAATCATAATGACGTATAGTCCAATCTCGGCCGCGGTAGCCTAGTGGTTAAGGCAACGAACTTGAAGCCTGTTATATGTCTCATACCTGTTTTCACCACTAATGAACTCAATTTTGAAAAACATGTCGTAATAAATTTCCCTCAATTCTTTTATTGAATTGAAGAGAAACAAACCTAAAAATTAAGTACTTTATTTGCTTATCGATGTATGCATAACCTTAAATCACATATAAACTGGAATCAAGATATGACTGAAAATAAATAACATTATTCAGAATTTTAAGACAACAGTTAGGCAGCATTTTTTTCCCTCAAGAATTTCAAACTACGTGTTTTTAGTTTGGTTTCCTTCTTGGAATGTTTTGGGGTCAAATGATTTTAATATTGATTTGCTATTTGCCGCCTAAGGTGTTATTGTTTTAGGTGGATCACTTTTAGCGTGTTCCAGATCACTTTTCAATATTTTTTACCGCTTTCTTCAATTTTTTTACATTTAGCTTAAATATACAAAATTTAATAATTTATCGTTTGCTTTGATTTTAATATCGGAAAAGTTTTCTACTATCCATTTGTTGGTATTTCGTTATTTACTTTAATTCTTATATTTAATTGAATAATTTAATTATATTTATAAAAACGCACGCCTTGAGTAGCTAAATCTGTTCTTTGCAAAACTTTCCAAAGAACTTTTTTTTTATCATATATAATAATCATGTGTTTATTTTGAAATTAATAAGTATTCTCACTGAAATTATCTGCTTTATCCACATTCTGGACTTTCAAAAGATATGTGAAAAACATGCCCAGACATGTGAAAGTTATAGAATACAAGATCAAGCTACTTTACCCATGTTTACAAACAAATTTATATCTTTCATAAATTATGTTAACAGTTTATGGATAGTATTATAAAACATATACAATCTTCCTATGGGAAATAATGTTTCAAAATAATACGGTTTTGAAAAATTACTTTATTATTACGATAAGTATTACTGAATATCTACAAACATCCTGTGTGAGAAATAATATTTCAAAAAATACAGTTCTTTTAATGACTTTATTACCATAATAATTTCCTAATAAGCCTACGATAATTGGATCGTTGATTTAAATCTGAAATTTTATGATTTTATGAATTAAATTACTTTCCGTCTAGCATCTCTACAACGCATTAATTTCCCTGTGAATCATCTTTGAGCTCCAATGAACTCAATTTAATTAGCATATTTACCAAATGAAACGTGAACTTTAGCGTTATGCGTCTCGCCTCATTAAATAACAAACTTAAAATGCAAATAATATCCGAGTTTTCTCTTTTTTTTTCCAATTATATGAAGATTTCACCCTTAGTTGACCAATTTAGTGAAAACACGGCGCCTTCATTGATTGGTCTTACCCAAATAGACAATGGCAACGTTTGAAATAAAATGTTGATATTTATCTCTAATATTACTTAACCGCTATTCAGAACTTTGTGATATATTTAGAGTCAAAGTATTGTTCAACGGCTCGATAATCACCAAAGCGAGCTCATTCAGTGAAACTATTGCTGTCGAGGGTGTATAAATTAAAATAAATTGGTCACTGAAGTCGAAAATAATTAAGATAGATACATTTGTATGCACCTACTAGGAAAATACAGGGTTATTCAAAATGATTCAAACGATTTCAAAATTCCATACTTTAAAAAAATAAACGATGTAAAATGATAAATAATACATGAATACAAAGGAAAACTGTGGAAGTTTTATATTGAGAAAAATAGATGGCCTTCCTGTGTTTTTCCTGGAACTATTTCACGAAAGCTGTTTCAGAAACTTTCATGGAGCTACCTCACAGTTGGATTGATCCCACTGAGACAGATAATTGGATGCTACACACTTGGTCACTAAAGTCACTTGATATGGTCCCATGATATTTCTTCTTTTCCAGGTTTGTAAAAGTTAGTGATGCGACACCATACACACAATTTTATTTGAATTTGAACTATGAATTTCTGCTGCTGTACAATCAATTACTACAGATACTTTACAACGTGTTTAACAGGAATTTACATATCGAACTGACATTACATGTGACTAAAGTAAGTTATATCGAACACTTGTGAGAAACACTTCTGTATTTTCCTTTTGCATTCATGTGTTACTTACCATTCTGTATTGTTTTATAATAGGCACAGAATGATAAGTAATATATAACTATATTATAAATTATACATAAATATGTTAATAAAAATATGGAATTTCAGCATCCGGATGAAACATGTGGACACAATAATCTAATGGTCATGATCGTGGGCTCACGGCCGGCAATTTTCGTCGAATCGTGGGTTCTTATCTTGTTGACGCTAAAGACTCGCCGTATAGCCGGGGCTGATGCACGTTTAATTTGTCAAGTCTCAAAGTCCTCCCATTGAGGTGGTGTGAAAGTTAAAGAGGAATGAGCCAGCTCATGTGTCGCCCTTGTCACTTAACCGAGGTTCAAAATTACGAGGTCCGTCGCCAATAGCTCTCGTGTTGCTTCTAATACGACGTTAATAAAAACATATCCATCAACCGGATGAATCATTTCGAATAACTCTGTATTTATGCTATACAATTGTATGCACTTACCATAACTGAGGTAACACAGGTAACTGAGACGCTGAAATGCTTCATTTTTTTCTGTTAAAAAACGAGGGCGCTTCAATGTCTCAATTATAAATGATGTCAAATAAATATAAATACAGCTATTGTTTATTAAACGCTCATGCATAGAGATTTATAAATGTAAATGTGATTTCTTAAGTAAACAATTACGTAAATATGCAGATATATCAATGTTAAAACATGATTGTTTATACTTTTAGAGGAGAAAGTGATTTATTTAAACTTGGTATAAAATGGGCACATTTTTTGCTCTCGAAGGCATCTCTGTAACAGTAAAGAAAATGCATTTCGTGGATCCCAAATGGCAACAAAAACACAATTTAATACCTCCAGTTCTGGTTCAATACCATGAACAGATCTAGACCTTAACTTATAATTCTCTTTTCTGAATTTACATTCACGGGATATGTTTCTTTCTTGTGGACTCATTTGCATATTGGAGTACTCTGTAATGAAATATCAGATTCCCTGGCAGAAAAATGACTTTAAGCTTGTGACGATACTGGAGCATTTCCTTCACTGAGCCGTTCCATTATCAACCAATATTTGAAACAGTCACAAATCCCTACTGTCTCAAAAATAAATAGTCATAAATAATCAGACGAATTGATTTTGAGCTCAAACTTGGTTTATTCCAATCTTAGAATAATCACCGCGCAAAATACTTATTATTATATCTGGGGATTAATCTCTACACACGTCCGAACCTATAGATTAATATTATGAAATGGTATTAAAGTGTTATTCGCTAATCGGGTCCTTGTTTGTAGATCAAGTTGTTCGGTTGTTCCGACTCACTGTCCGTATTCAGATCCTTACTTAGCAGTTATTTTCGAACCCTATATCTCTTTACTCTAATCCAGTGGCATATGCAAAAAATAATTTTTTTTTTTGGGGGGGGGAACGTCATTGTCATGTCAGAAGCAATTTTTTAGTTCAGAATTACCACTTGGTAAAAAGTAAATAATACGTTACATCAGTCTTATTTATCCTATCTAAAACGAAAAGTTCAATACTTTTTGATATAACTTCATCAAGTTATTAAAAATTTTAAAATTAATGGCCGCAATTCAAGAAAAATAATTAAGATGTGATGAGAATAAAATTTGTAATATTCGGGGGGTGTATTTCTTAGGGATGCATCATCTTCTCCCTCTTCATCTAATTACAAACGCTGAACCAGAGGTATTGGTTCAGAGACAGCAAAGACTTCTCTATTCTTTTTTTCAGGAATCAGTTGAATAGAAATCCTTTTACTCTTCGCGAAGAAATAAAGTTGAGAATGAGGAGAAATTTTTTTTTCTTATGTATAAAATATAGAATATCTATAACAGTATAGTAAAATAACTATCCTGAGTATTTCAATTTCGAGTAAAATTTTAGTAGGGGTGTGTGCATAGGTTTCTGTGAACCCCTCTCCCGGATACACCACTACTCTAATCTATTAACTGGCACCACCTAATTTCGTTGTTAACTTCTCACTTTCTCAACCACTATATAATGATTAATACTAAATGCTCCATATTTTTATAATCAATCCTACCTCATCAATCCTATTCAGTATGTTTCTTTATTTCTATTCAATTTTTCAAATGTCCCGGTTCACGTACAAAAGGAAGTTCTCGTATCATTTAATGTCACATGAAATCCCAAAGTATTAGTTGAAAGGAAATACATGAGAGAACCCTTTATAGGCAGAACACTCCAATATTACTTATGTCCGCTGGCGGTAGCCTAGTGGATATGGTTACCAGCATGCGGCTGACGTTGTTTCGTCGAGTGTGGATTCGAGTTCTGATGCCATTTAAGACACGCTGTATAGCCTGGTGATGCATATTAAACCTGTTGAGAGCTCCCGTCTTCCCTTAAGTATGGTGTGGAAGTTTGGAGATGGAGGTGTCAGTCGTTCCCAAGCCTCGAGTCGATTCTAAATGTGACGATAATTAACAGTAAATTCGGTCCTCTGAGGTTCATTCTTTTAAGTACATAAGTCTTGTAGAAGAATTCACTCCTTCGCGTCATTCATTTCAACTTCTATGTAATGCTACGGAAAAAATAATCTAAAATCTTTATCGAAACACTTTACCCTGTAAAAAATGCTCAAACATTTATGTTATTTTTTGGATTATGATATCCTTTAGAAAACAGTGTATTTTATATTGTTACTCGTTTGCGCATGCTCCATCCTTTCTTTTCTGACGTAAGAGGTAATATTTCGTCTCCTACACTTTAACGCTAAATGGATTTCAAACTTCACGTATTAAAATGAACAAATTTCGTATTTTTGGAAAGTTCCTAAATGTTCTAGAGTTCAGTGTAAAGCCTTCTCACGTACTTCCCTCTTTAACGATAGAGGTATTGAACAAGATAGAAGGTTAGAGTGATTGTTCTGCACACGATACTAGGGTTTGAAAGAGATCAGCTGAGACCTGATATTTATTCGGACCCTACTTACATATACTTATTCCTGATTTGGATCCAGTTTTGTTCTTTGTAGGATAAATGAAATTTTATAATAGCATTTGTCTGAGAATGCGAGTTAGTAACCACTCTACATTGTTGTACTATTTATTCTGTGATCATTCTATAGTAAAGTATGAAGCTAGTTTGATTTTTCTTAGCTGACTTTTTTCTTGATTGGGAACGTTTACAGAGTCTCAATGGCTCATAACTTTAGTAGAGAAGTGGGGACTCCACAGTTGTATTATAAAAGGATATATGTGTTGCAATGTCACACATTAGTAAAAAAATCGAAAAAACTTTTCTACCTGAAAATGTATCCCAAGTTTGGATTGAACTTCTTGTTATTAAGGAAAGACTGTCTTAATTTCGTTGTATATCTACGAAGTCAATAGCTCCAAACTGTAACAATCTTTATCGACTATATTCAGAAGTGATACGCCAATTATAAATCTTTAGTAATATGAAAAAAAAATTCCACCTTGTTTGTACAAAACATCAACAACAACTTACTTCTCTAATATTAATTATCTATAAGTGATTTTAAAAATCAACATTTAATCGCTTTACTTTTTTTAATTATGATCACTCATAGACTTTCCATAAGCAGTTTCTTGATTAAGGTTTTAATAACATGAATGTAATGTACATCAATAAATAAAGATGATTATGAAGTATTAGTTTTAGAATGTATTTTGATCAAATTATTTCGACTGACTGTTCTTATTCACTTGTTATTAAAGTACAATAATTTCGGGTAGATAAGCTGCCCTAGCGGAATCGCCGCATACATGATAATTTACTAAAAAAAAAAATTCAAAGCTCATCGGATGTGCCGCACCGTTGTATACGCTGCAGCAAAGTATTATGAAACATTTACCTTAATATTGATTTATTTGGTAATTACCGTCAATGTTGATGCAGTCATCATTGATAACCTTTTATAGTATTTACAACGTAACTATAAATAGTAATAATGTGTGTATAAATTTTAAAAAATGAACGAACATTTTACCTTTAACTTGCCAAAAACGAACCCTACTGATTTCTAATAAATGTTATATCTATGGGTTCTATAAATTTTGTTTATCACCATAAATTGCTTTATTGTAAAAAATAATATATAAATTAGGCAATCAAGCAGAAAATTATTATTAAAATAAAAACATTTATTTATACAAAATCCAACTCACCAATGTCAGAATCAAATAAACTTGCAAACAGTCAATAGGATCCTTTTTCATCTCACTCTGTTCTAAATTACTTCTTTCCACATCGCTCTCTTCATTTTTCCTTTTCTATTCCGATGACTTTTAATTTAATAGAAAGCAGTTACTATAAAATCAGCTCGGACTGTTTGTCATATTTTATTCACCCACAAAGTAATGGTATCAAAGCGCTCCTATCTAGCTGATATGTCGCCGTGAATTGTACATTTACCGCTTCGTTTATGCATAACTTAACGATCTAACCTATTGAATTTCCAAACATAGTGGAAAAAGAAAATTCTATCTGATACGCCGTAGACTTTAAATTTAAACTTTTGAGCATGTATAACATGTCGGTCATCTACCCGAAATTCCGGTACAAGCTGTAATAATTTAAAACTCCTTGGATTATGCATAGTGATTACAATACTATACCAGCAATTTCCTGATGTATTAATAAGAGAAATAACATAAACATCTGAATCTTAGTATTGTAAAAAGAACTGAAGTACGAAATGGGTTCTGTATAAATTTGAGGATTGTTATTAATTTTAGATTTGTTGTTACTTTGGGATAGCAGAAAAATCTAGAAATTAGTTCATAATAAATATTTAATATATATGGAAACTAATATAACAAAATGACTTTCAAATTTATACTTTAATTGAAATTTTGTTCAATTTTACTCAAATTTTGAAAAATTCAAGTTTCATTAAATGTTTGTTAGATAGTGACCTAACTATACAAATTAAGCTGGTAATATAAGAAAGAACTGAAAATAATTGAGCGAAAAATATTATTGTAAAAGAGAGATTACACCTGGAGGTCATTAAAGGTCATCAGTTGCAAAGATGACTGTGATTTTTGGAAAGAAGTTTTCTTCGTGATTTGATCTATCAGAATTTACATCGAATCTGATAAACAAAATTCAGACATTGGAACTTTAATAAGTGCTATTAAGCAACATTTCTTTTAAACTGAAAACAATAAAAAACTTCTCTCTCTATTCAGTTTATAATAGTTAAAAACCTTACTAACACATTCTTCATAGTTGATGCAATCTTTTTATTGTAGTTATGTTGCTGCCTTAAAAGAAGCAGTGCATTTCACTTTTTTCTTTATATAGTCCATTATAAGCGTATAATGAAAAATTCAATTAAATTTTCATGTACTGTAATTTGTAACTATTTCATTGTGAATTTATTTCTATGGTAAAGGGAGTTTCTAGTACTACTAACACTAAACAATTGATAGTTTGCTAAGAATTTCGCAATTATTTCTTAAAAATTTTCCTTTAAATAAAATTTGTATTTTAATACTTTTATTTCATAAGAAAATTCCTCGAGTATAAAGCTCATGGTTTCTTAGGTCATTATTCCATTTTATACCAGGAAAAGGATTTTAATTCTTCTCTCAAAAGTGACTTCAAAAATCCATTTCCACTAATATCGTGTTATAATAGTTAGCTTTTGTCTCTAGAAATGACACACAAAATCCATTAGTACAATTAAATTTTAACTACGAATGCAAGTGAGTTAATAATACAGTAAATGTGCATAAGTACTGGATTATTAATAAAGCATTATCAAATTAATTTTATGTGGGCTTTTATATAATATTAAAAGCTAATTCATTAGATGGGTTTACCTAAGTAAACTTCTTTTAATGTCCGTTATCATCATTAAAGAAAATATATCTCTCATCAATTTCGAATGTGACCTTTTGCCGTATTCACGGTCATATTAAGAACCTCAAGCGGAGATGTTTTTTTACGATCGATAACACATTAATCATCTCTTAAAACTTAACCCTATAAAATATCGCAACGACACTGAAGGCCGTGTTTGAGTTTCATCTCCAAACGCAAACAAGTCCAACCTTTTAATCGCCATGCTTGGATGTCTCAAAAGTGGATTTTGTTTGCAAATGCCGTTTTAATGTCAAGAGTTATCATCACCGAGTAAACACGCTGAGATCTTCTTATCCAAAATACGGAATTTCGTATGTTGTAATAATTTTATGTGGCAATTAAAAAAAAAGATAGTTTGTTGAAAAAGGACGTATAACAAATGAAGCTCTTGTTTCTTATGGTTCTTTTTAGCACTTAAAGCGAATGTCGGTCAGTTTTATGTACGCATAGTCTTTGTCTCGTTTTGTTTCGTAAGCTCTAGGTTGTTGCCTGTGATTTATTGTCAAATAAAACCTTTTTTAATTAGGGTTTCATGCACAGGTAATTATTGATTTAAGCTTTCTGTACTTGTTGTATCCGATCATGGTTCGTGCGGAGTAAGCGCTCAAATTCTTTGTTTTATTTTAATTTTATAAGGATAAGATGAATTTCAATTATCGGTAAATGAATTCTATTAAAATATTTGAAGAAAAAATAGAGTTTTTGCTTGTTCGAGGATAGGATCAGATTTGAATCAATAAATGAAAGAATATTTGAGGAAATATTTTTTAATGAATCGATTCAAATTTTTCTCAGCAACTGCTTTCATGGAGTATGCACATACGTAACGTTATGTTTATACAAATCTTTATCATATAAATGTTTATTCTTCTTAGTTCCTTGATTGGTTGTTTATTGACGTCGCACTGAGACGCAACATTAGGGCATTAGAGGACAGATCTCGGAATTAGGATCCACGGTCAAGTGACCAAGAGGATCCATGATAACTTTCTCAGAAATTTCACGCCACTCTCATGGGAAGTCTCGATAGATTTAACGTGCATCAGCTCCGCTTTATGGCGGGTCCTTAGTTGCATCTGGATTCGAATCCCCGACTCGACGGAGAGAGCGAAGGTCACGAGTTTGCGACCACGACATCTAATCTATCGTGGCCACTCATTTTGATTAAAATGATGTATCTGAACATATGGAAAATATTAATAATAGACAAATATATAGTGAAACGTTTTTTTCCTTTATTTTCTATCGAAATTATAAGAATCGGTATTGTATGCTTTGATAGGAAATCAAATATTTTTCCATTTTTCCATGAATCTCTATAATAAGCCTACTGAATCGGGTGTCAGCATTACTCACAATAGTAGCATTCGAAAACTCATCATAAATTGACGAATGTAAATATGTTATTAATATTATGAATAATAATAATAATTATTATAACTATTAGATATAATTATTTGTTGTTATTACTAATTTATTTATCATAAAAATTATTTATTATTATTGATGATGCTTCTACTACTACAGCTAATAATAATAATATTACGTACAGCAATTATTATTAATTAGTTACAACAACAACAGGAACAATTATTATTTTTATTATCATCAATAATATTAATAATAACAATAACAAATAATTATTATATTTAAGAAATAAATAGTTGTATATTACATACAATAACAAAGAATTATTATTATTATTGGTATGCAAGGTATTGCTAAAAATATTTAAAATGTGTCTTAAATAACTTTTAAATATGATAATAGATACTATAAACACCTTTTTTTCGCTTTATCTAAATAAAATGAATGTAAATTTATAGAACAACTTTACAGCATTTATTTAATAAATCAGGTAACTTTCAATAATGTGGGATCGTCTTAAAGAGTAAAAATTTACAACTATCAGTTCCAATGCAGTCTATGAAATAATTGACTATATATATGTTGCACACAAGAAATTTTTAGTGATTCATTCTATATATTTTATCCATTGTATCCCTTGTATAAATGCCCATGAAATGGATATTTAGAAGGTTTGATTACAGTATTGATCCCTTCACGGTTGGCAGATCATGCGTAACACATTGTGAAGCCTTTCAATTGGAATAGATGTTGTAAATTTTGGAATTATTACTACGGTATTCTAGAGAGGAGATTTCCCGTTGAATTAAATGAATAAGCATTAATATCTAATTAATTTCTTAAATTTAACTAAACAACTCTGATTGAAAAGGCTGAATTGCCATTTTTAATTATTTGTTTCAATAAATTACTACCTCGAATAAGCTTTTCAATGTAAATATGAGTTCATGTGAATTCCTAGCCAATATGAATTGTTATTGGCTTTTTCTATTATTTTAATCTTATATTTCTTATTAACATATATTTTACAAACATTTATAGTTATTTTCTCTGTAATATTTTTTATCTAAATTAATATATATGTGTGTGTGTGTGTGTACATTAAATCTCTAGCTATGTGTAAAGTAGTAATGTAGTACTACAACGTTCTACATATTTATGAGTTTATTAAAGGGACTTTGCGTTATAGTAAAACACTCATTTTGCAGAAAAAATCGGTGAATATTAGATTATAATATCCATGCAGCAAGAAGCTGCTTTAAAAATTAATAGGCAAAGTAAGTAATATTTTAGAAAATAATAAACACACTACACACACACACACACCTGAATATATCATACATATATACATAAATATATTTGGTGTGCAATAATGTCAATATTAAAATAATGAAAAGGTACACAAATAATTTCATTTAAGCTTTCATGAATTTGAGATTTATAAAAGTCATAAATCTGAGATTCAAATACATTTACTTTATGTTTTTCACTTGTTGTTCTTAAATATCTTTTCTTTGTTGTAAAATCATGAAGTGGTCCAAAATATTTTATTTTAAAGTATTAATTTGTCCAGGTTTTTTTATACTTTTTATTTAATTAAATATTTATGTAAACAACGGAACAACTAAAAAAATATATATAGGTTTTGAATCTGTTATTCTAGGCTACTCGTTTTCTCATATTTGCTTTTTAAAAAATACATATAATTTTCAAAGCTTTGTTCTTCTAAAACGAAAATAATTTCTTCTATAAACCTACTCACTTCTAGACATATCTCTTACTTACAAATAGAACAAGACAATGTCTTAAATATACTTTAGTTATTATTTGAATGATCAAAAAAATCACATATTTTCTCAAATGAGATTAAAAGCAATTATATGTAAAATGTTAGAATTATTCATATCTATTTCAAAATACAGTAACAAAAGAATTTTAATGATTTTAAACAAAATCATGGTGGTCAATAACTTTAAATAAGTTCCCTTACTGAAAAATATAATGAAATATTTTTGTATACATAGCAATCGTTAAAACAATTAAAATCTTCATAATAGCAGTTCTCGAAAATTGTCCTTATTTTAATCTCTGGCTCTGATTTTGCATAATGGATTCCCTTTACCTTTATGAATATCAAAAGAAGCTCTTAAATCTATTATTAAATAATTTGGAAAATAATTCTGCAAAAAAAGCAGAATCTTAAGAATCTTTATTTTGTTTGCATTAATTTTTCTCAAATAAGACACTCAATCTTTCTTCTTCAATTTTAAAATATTGTACATGAAAGCTAATTACTTCTTAAACACGGGATAAAGAAGAAAAAGACAGATAAAACCGTTAAGGTAACATCAAATTTTCCTTCATCTTATAGTTATTTCGTTAAAAATCGATATTTCTGTCTTGGGATCATATCAAGGCTTGTTTTTCTCTCTTTTCTCTTAGTGACAATTTTTTCTACCTTTATCTCCGTTTTGTCATTTTTTGCTTTCCAATCATTGCAGCATGCCTGATTTCTTCTCTCTTACTTCAAATTCTAGACATCTTGTTATAGTTTTTAGATAAAAAAAATTTCTTATAGTTCGAAGACATTACCCTGAAAATATTTCATTAATTTCTTCCTTCAAACAATTCATTTCATTTAGGTTGATATTAAGTTGTCGTTCTTCAAAAGGAAGTTTTCAAATTAACTAAAGGATTTTCGCTACATTATTTTTCCTCTAGATTCTGTTTTTTTTTCGAAGATAATACTGCTATCCGGACGGATGTCATAAAACAGATTTTGGGTAGAAAATATTATATTGAATATGGAAAACAAGAGGTGTAATTAAATAACATTATATATTATCTATGTATGTGTTTGATTTGTTTGTATCGTAAAAATAGAATAAAAAAAAAAAATATCAAGTAGAACATTTTTACAAATACATAATAAATAAAAATGCAGAATTACTTATTAAAATCAGTAAAATCAAAAATAATTGTTTAAAATATTAAATGATATAACAAATTATATACTAGAATAATATTAGAAAAAACACATAAATAAAATTAATGTAAAAAGTTAACCATCAGCAAAAGAAGATAAAAGAAGGAAATAGAAAATAATGGACA
>BMAW01034090.1:114576-143046 GCA_019974015.1 Nephila pilipes
TTGATTTTGCATACTAGACTCCCTCCTTTACCTTTATGAATATCACAAAGAAGCTCTTAAATCTATTATTAAATAATTTGGATAATTAACTGCAAAAAAAGAATCTTAAGAATCTTTATTTTGTTTGATTAATTTTTCTCAAATAAGACACTCAATCTTTCTTCTTCAATACCTTTAAAATATATGTACATGAAAGCAATTACTTCTTAAAACACAGGATAAAGAAGAAAAAGACGAATAAAACCGTTAAGAGTAATATACTCAAATTTTCCTTCATCTTATAGTTATTCCGTTAAAAATCGATATTTAATGTCTTGGGATCTATCAAGGTTGATTTTTTTCTCTCTTTCTCTTGGTGACAATTTTTTCTACCTTTATCTCCGTTTTGTCATTTTTGTAACATTGCGCATGCGCTGATTTCTTCTCTTACTTCAGATTCCATGGAACATCTTGTTATAGTTTTTAGATAAAAAAAATTTCTTTTTCTATAGTCGAAGTATTTTTACCTACAGAAAATTTCATTAATTTCTTCCTTCAAACAATTCATTTCATTTAGGTTGATATTAAAGTTGTCGTTCTTCAAAAGGAAGTTTTCAAATTAACTAAAGGTTTTCTGAACTACAGTTATTTTTCCTCTAGATTCTGTTTTTTTTTCGAAGATAATACTGCTATCGGACGGATGTCATAAAAACAGATTTTGGGTAGAAAATATATATTGAATATAGGAAAACAAGATGTAATATTTAAATACACATTATATATATATCTATGTATGTGTTGTATTTGTTTGTATGTAAAAAGTAGAATAAACAAAAAAATAAAATCATAGAAATACTTTTGCAAATACATAATAAATAAAAGCTAATAGGAATTACTATATAAAATCATGTAAATCAAAAATAAGATTTAAAAGTAAATATTAATATACATAACAAATTATATACTAGAAATCATATTAGAAAAAACACATAAATAAAATTAATGGTAACCAATCAACGCACAAAGAAGAAATAAAAAGAAGGGGAATAGAAAATAATGCACATAAAATAAATTCGATAACTTTCTACAGACGTTCTAGACCGATGCCATCGGTGAAGCTGCCAGGCAAGAGTACTAATACTCCTCTCTTAAAAGAATTTTCTTTATAAAATTAGGTAAGAACTTAAAATTCTAATAGAATAGAATAAGAAAATATCAAAGGAAGAAATCTGAACAATTATAACAGCAAAATATTAAGTCTCTCTCTTCAACCTAGCTATTAAAAATACTTGAAACTAGAAATCACAACACACACACACGTCATTGGCCACACAGCCACGACTGTAATGTATTAGTGACTATTATAGACATTTCCTTCTGTTTGATTCTATGGAAATGGATACACATCATCTGTCATTCTTATGTAATCATCTATATCAATAATATATCAACGTCATTCCTCTAACATTGTTAACAGATCTCGATGACAGTGTTTCTTTTTATATGGCTTGGCTGCTACTTAACTGCTATTATAACTCACTGTAAATGTGCTTGCTTCTATCGAACAAAATACTATGCTGACGTATATTTTACATTGAGTACGTATTTTATTGAAAGTGTACGTGTGAAAGCATCTTCATCGTCACTTCTTGTGAGGTTACTTAGCTGTCAAGAATCAAAAAAATATTAAGTTTCTCGTTTTAATTCAGAATCAGTATGTAATTATTCTTCAAGAATATCAAAATTTGACATACTTTTTCTGTCGTTCCGGGGAGTTGGTGCAGTAAAGTTTTCTTTTAAGGTAATAAAACTGATTAAGCACTCAAATGAAAACTCCTTCTGTAAATAAAAATAATATATTGATATTAATTACAAAACTACCACAGTTACGCATAGCGCTATAAAACATAACACAGGTTACATAGCAGAGCAAAAATTGTTTTCTAGTTCTAATTAAAGTTCGTTCTGCTTTGACGCTGCTCACTCCAATCAACAACTTCCTCTGCCGATAGTCACATAGTTTCTGCTGGAAAAGTATACAGTTGTCAACATTAGCAAAGCATATGAATTTTTAAATTCTTTTATCGATTCTTCCTTCTTCCAAACATCGGCCTTGCGTCATCTTTCAAAGTTTGTGAAGATTGGTTTCAAATTGAAGAGAGATACAATCTTTCAATTTTTCTAAGCAATCCTGTTCCTTGAATGAAACGAAATAGTCAAATACTAGAAAATATTTTGAGTTGTGCATAGGGTCATATATAAGAGACACTGCAGATTATGCATATAATCGTTGACGTTAATAGTGATATGCCAAATCTGGATTTAGGTCTAGATTTTAAGATAGTGTCAACTTGTGCGTTTTATTTCCCCTACTTATATTTAGTTGCCTTTTGTTTCTCTCAAAAAGGCTCGCCTTAATTACTTCTCTCAGGTTGAATATATATATATATGTGTGTGTGTGTGTGTGTGTGTGACGTGTTCCTTAAAGGACGTGTAAAACTACATTATGATTCAGAGTTTTAATGAAAACACTTTTGTTCAATGAACACTGTACATTCATTTCGATGAGAGAGAGAGGTAATAAATATACATTATAAGGGATAATACAAGAGGCTCAGATTCATCTCCAAAATTAGAGCAGAAGAGAGCAAAATTTTACCGCGCATTTGACTAAATAGGTAGGGATATTTTCAGATTACGTGGTATAAGATGAGGGATTTTGAGAGATTTTCATAACGTCTATCAATCTAGTAGGGATTTTTTCCGATATACTTTCGATTTGGGGAAAGTGCATTCAGCATATTTTATGAGCTCTTGGTGGAATAAATAAAAAGATAATTTGGAATTATATCGGGAAATAAAAAAGAACTATTTCTATTTGAATTAGAGCATAGGAAAAATTAGGAAATTAAGTTAGATTTTCAATGAAATTATTACATGTATATATATGACAAATACATATATATATATATAATCCAATTCTCACCCAACAACATGCAGTGGGGGAGGATTGGTACCGTAGAACATGTTTAATCCCACAATTCTGTCCCCAGTATTATTGTGCATGTTTTGTTTTGTTGGGTATTCAAATTATTTATTTAGTTTCAAATTTGATTCAATTTCTTTTCATTTCTTTTACGCAGAGCTCTAAAAATGTTTTCTTTTGTTGATTTTGGATTTCAATTGTTCTCTTATTTTATGTGTTTTAATAATAATTTCATTGCTTTATCATACACACACACACACACACATATATATATAATGTAAAAACTATAATTTAAATTATACATTTTATTTTTGTAAGACATTTAATTCAATTAATAATAATCGTGCGTAATTAATTATTTATACATGATTTGTAATTAATAATTAGTTACATTATTTACATCTGATAGTTTCAATATTGATTTACTGAAAAAGAATTTAATCCCCACTGAATTAAACTCAGCTGTGTATGTGTGTATGTGAGATTGCTTTTAATATTAAACTTTATTTTACTGAATATTTCCTTAAAAACAACTAATACAGAGCTTTTCGTTACTTATTACGTTTATGATATATCTATTTGAAAGACTAATAATATAAGTAACTAATTATAATTCTGTAATTAACCATTTGTAAGAAGTAAACCACTGATATTAGTCTAATTGAAATGAAACCATCTAATTAAATGAGTATTTTAAGCATGAAAAACAAAATTGATGTGGATTATTTTCTCTCATTCTTTTTATTACATACTTATTATAAACAAACACACAAGATGATTTACTAATTACCAATGATGTAAGCATTCATTTCGTGAATGTTTATTTTTAGAATATATATCAAATATTCAGAACATAATTCTTCCTTTACTCATGTGAATTCCTTTTTTAATTCTAAATAGACACAATCTCTAACAAAAGCCAGAAATCTCCAGGGTGCAATTAAAACCTTAATATCCTCCATTCCCGACAAATTCTTACAATACTTTGTGTTTTCTAATACCCGTCTTTTGCCTTTAATTAGAAATCGCGTAAAATGTACGCGGCAAACTATTTCGATTTTTCCCTTCATTAACGCGCTCTGAAAGCAAATGGGTCTATACACACAGCCTTAAGAAAAGCGTTTCTCAATTTCCTTTATTCTCAGGTGAATTTTACCTTGATTGAAGTTTTATTGAACCTCTTGATTACGTGCATCACCTAAGATGGAATTTTCTATGGCTTTGGCAAAGTGTAATCGAATGTGTCTTCTCTGGTTTGGTTGGTAGTTAAGGAACTCATCTGTTTACGTGAATTGTTGGTTCGAACAGATTTTGAGGGAAGTTCCTTGGGGACATGGAATTTTAAAAACTTCTTACATACCTTCGCTCCAGTGTTGAAGTGTTTTGTAAAATTGTCATGTTGTTTCCTTTCATAATAATGAATATTAAGCGCTAAATGAAGAGTTGGTCTTTAAATCCTTGTAAGCGACATTTTAGTGAAATGTGAACAGTATCTATCACGTGGCCCTTTCATTACATAATTCCATGTTTACGATTTAAAGTGTTAGATAATTACATTAATGGAAGATAAAGATAGCTGCCATTACCGTACAAACTGTAATGATGGATGTAAATGAAGCATTTATATAATGCTTTTCTTAAAACTACAACTGTGATGCTTTCAATTTTTTAAAGTTCTTAATTTAACTTAAAATGCTCACATGTATGACTTTCTGTCTCAAAATGTGGCCGCAGTAGCCTAATGGAAATGTTCGCGAACTTACGACCGATATTGCTTTCGTCGAGTCGTGGGTTCGAGTCTTGGTGGCACTAAAAAACTTGAGTTTAGCGGGTGCTGATGCACGTCAAATATGTTGAGGTACAAATCCTGTCATATCTGTTGTGCGAAAGCTTGAAGAAGGAGATGCCATCTCAGATGATGTCCTTGTTGGTTGACCGAAGATCAGAATGACGTCGCCAATAGCTCTCGTATTGCTTCTCTTGCTCTCTCGTATACTCGAATTTTGATCCAATTCATGTTGCAGCGATTCTCTTCTACAAAAACGCTTGAAATTAAAAACACCTTGCTAACTAGCCGGAGGAGACGTCTTTTCACCCCAGTTGGTAGAGGCACAAAAAAAGGGTCTAATCAACGGTCTTCGGACACAGTAGTCCAGGATACGAAACAGCAGTGGCACTCAAGGTCAACTTACTTTCTTCCCCTCCACAGCACTCGGAATAGAATAACATCCCCCGATGCATCGGAGAAAACGTCCTACGCCGAAGTGGTGACTCAAAACTTGAACACTAGATGGAAGCACAGCCTATAACTCCTGGTTGCATATGCCCTCGACGCAAACCACTTGTTTTCTGTATGTATAACTAGAGACAACCTCACATAAATCACAACTAGCGATATTACGGCTCTGGTGCACGTATCGACGAGATCCGCCACTCAATACGAAACAGCTGATGACTTAAATGGAAATTATCCCAAGCAAAACTCAATTCAACAGAGAGAGGATGTATATCAATTGCAGTAATGACTGAAAAGAAACCAAAGCAATTTTCTCTCCAAAAGAATATCAATTTTTCTCTTCGTATAATCATCACAGTGATACTGGAGGGGGAGTATGCAGCGATTCTACAACAACGCTTCGAAGTTAAAAACGCCTTGCTAACTAACCAGATGAAACGTCTTTTCAGCCCAGTTGGAAGAGACACAAAAAAAGTGACCGATCAACGTTCTTCGGACCCATTGGTCCAGGAACAGGTTCGAAACAGAAGCGGCACTCAAGGTCAACTTACTCTCTCCTCTCCACAGCACTCGGGGTAAATAACATCCCCTGATGCCTCGGAAAGAACGTCCAGATGTCGAAATGTATTCCAAACTGTAGTTTTACATATAAGTACACACTTCGATGACAGTATAATACTATTATGTGCTCAAGCCGATTCAGAATTGGAGGGTGGAGGCCAAGAGCCCGAGCTGTGCAGGTGCACTCGAATTTTGACTCACTTTCTGTCATTCGATAGAGCTGAAATTTTGCATACTCGTATAACTCTAATGATAATACAACACAACTCAAGCACTTACGTTTCAAGTCTTGCCCTCAAGAATGTACAATCGAATTGAAATTTTGCACAGACGTATAATACACGCTACTGCTTTTTTAGTCTTACATTTCTAAATTAAAAAGAAATGAATAAATATAAATAAAACAAAAATGATTAAATCAAATTTTTATTTAAAGATGGTCCAAAAGACTTAAAAATATTTTTAATGTGAAATAATACATAATTTATAAGAGTTTGGGGCGCTAATACTTCTTTTGATCTCATATATAAGCAAATAGCTGTGATATTCAACATATCGGTATTTACTTAGATATCTTAGTTAAGCCATTTCTTTATAAATTATACCTTATTTTACGTTAAAAAATTTATTTTTATGCTTTTCACTCCATCTTTAAATAAAAGCTTGAAATAAATAATTTTTTTGTACTTATTAGTGCCAGCTTTATCAAAGATCTACTAATGTTTTCTAATACGAAAGTAAAATAGGTAGAGAAAAAGGCGGTAGTTCATACGGTACCTATGTTGTCAAAGCTGCCAGCTCGTGAAAGACTTTCAATCAAGTCGTCTTTCAATCAAGTCTCATGTTGAAGTACTGATTCAACTAAAGACTCACAATGAAAAAGAACTAATGCATGTTAAATCTATCATGTCTCAAAGTCCTCACATTGGTATGATGTGAGGTGGGGTGTGCCAGCTTTTTCGTTTAACAATTGTTCAAATCTACGAGGCCTATTGTCTGTGATCAGCTAACCTTTGTCTCGATAAATCGTAAATGTTCATTGTAACAAAAATGAACAAAACTTTTCTCTTTTAAAAACTACCCATCTTTCAAAGTTAATTTTTTAAAATAAAAGTGTAGAAAGCATTTGACAATCGTGTCATTTGACGTGAATTTGAATTAATATTAAATTCAAAAGATTTTTCACACATTTTATCCAAAAAATAAATTATTAGAAATAGTGGTAATGGCTTTTCACCACTTTCGGTTGTGTTAAGATTTACTAAATATAAGAGTTTTCATGGATGGTTAAGAAAAAATGTTTTCTGTTATTAATTAAACCAAGTGCTGCGGTGAAATTCAAAAACGCCATGAAAGAATTAAAATAAAAATTCTTTTTAAAGATTTATTTTCTAACTGATGAATTATTATGAACAAAAATACTAATTAAGATTAATTATAAATAACAGATAAATTTTAATTAGCTGTCAGGTATTTGCGGCTATAAGCATACTTAATCTCAAACCAGAAATAAAAATTACAATCTCGGTATAATTGGCTCTTTTTTATGGTATAAATTAGCTTACAAGAGCAGATTCGAAAGAAAAATACTCTAGAAAATCTGCATAATTTTGCAGAGTGCAGGAACGATCAAGTTGCTTAATTTACGACTCATTAACTATGTTACTCAGATGCTTAAGAGCTGCAAGACATGTACAAAATTTATACGTATATTTTTATTCTTGAATACGTATTTGTTTTAATAACATGTAAATTATAAGAAATTCGTATTACATGCTCAAACATATATTCATATACCTGTTTTTAATTTTTTTTTATTATTTAAAGCAGTAATAAAGTGGTTCAGAAAGTATCTGAGTTGAATAAATTATGACGTTGTTAAAGCAAGTTGGTCTTGCAGTTGTGTGCTGCCATCTAGGAAATGGGACCAAAACAAATGTGACATAAATTTAGAGGTTAGTAGTTATTCAGAAACCATTAGCTCCATCTGGTCTCTGCAGTGACGAGTAGTGACATTGGGATTTTACGTCGAATTGTCTCTGTGGTCAAGACCTGGGTTTATCATGAAAACCCAAACAACATTCAAAACAATGGACTAATTCCGGTGAATCTGGGCCACCGTAGCTTAGTGATCATAGTCGTGAACTCGCAGCCAGGTTTGTTTCCACCGTGTTATGTGTTCGAGTCCAAAAGCCATTAAAGACCCGTCGTGGAGAGGGCTGTTGAATTTTGATCTGTTGAAGATCCAAGTCCTTTTGCGACATTGATAATTAAACAGTCAATCAATCCAGTGAATCTGATACAAAGAAGGTGAAGAATGTCTCATCAGCCTGAAAAATTAGGGCTCCAAATTTCTTGATCAAGAGTGATAATCTCATGGACTTTTTAGAAAAAAGAAAAATGATAATTGGACAATGTTCCAAGGATGTACAATATTCACATTTCTCTTTCCTAACACTACAATTTTCTGTCCATTCACAAATGTGTGTAATTCACTCGTATACCTAAAAATTACCAACTAGAGCAAGCTGCACAATTCGATGACCATACTTAATTTAGAATCACCATCTACAAAATTGAGAACCCTTTCGTATACACCAAATTTCTTACTAATGATTCGATTCAAAATATCAAGCAACAAAGTTGTTGTTCTGGATTCGTGTCTGGCGAATTTTTTGGAACCTCTTGTAAAGGTTATAAAGTCTCAAATTATTTATGAGGTTTTTATCGATTGATTGTTATTTCCGTGGAACGGTGAAATATCACGAAGTTTATTGTTGTCTCACCTTGTAATTTTCCGCCACTGTCAGTTTACAGGATTGATACCTGAGGTGGCATTCCACTCCTAATATCCACATTAATATAAGGACTCTGAGTGTTATAAATTTAGCGCTCAAGTCATGACTCTACACAAAGAGTCAGGACTGGAACCCATATCTCGACTAAAACAACGCCAATCATGAGCCCTCAACCCTGACTATTCGACTACTGCGACCACATGAAATGATTTTTATGACGACCTTGCACCAATAAAAAACAAAAACAACCAAACAATGAATAAAAGAAATAATTAATTGCACACTAACAATTGAGATAAAAGCCTTTGTTACTCTATATCCAATAAAGTCAATCAATTAATAACAACAATAAAGCAAACATAATTAAATAAACACAACCTTCCAGCTCCACGTTCATCATAAATTAATCAATCAATCTACCAAAATAAACACGATTCATAAATCTGTCGAACGTTCTGTGAAAAAAAAAAAGTATTATCTAATAAATGTAGCAAATATAACAATTTATATATAAATTTATATGTATATTAAGGGGGGGGGGGGCCAAGAAGTTCTTGTGATACAGTAATAGCAAATGGGATATTAGGAATAAAATAATTGGGAATGGGGTAATTAATCTGTATTATGGTCCAGAGACAATCTTTCCTTTCACCATATAGTCGGAAACATGACACTACATAAGGTTAAAACAGATTAATTTGGTTTGGTTTTTATTAACGTCGCACCAGAAGCAACACGAGGGCTAGTGGCGACGAACCTCGTAATTTTGAACCACAGTCAAGTGACGAGGACGAAACCTGAGCTGGCACCTCTCTCTCCTATCTTCCACACCACGCCAACGGGAGGACTTTGGACTCCGACAGATTTAACGTGCATCAGCCCCGGCTACACGGCGAGTCTTTGGCGACGAAGGACCGAACCCGCGACTGAACGAAAACCACCGGCCACGAATCCGGAACCTTGACCACTAGGCTACCGCGGCCCAGGTTAAAACAGATAGTCGACCCGGGAGGATAGTGTTAAGTCGTATTTTAGAAGCCGTAAACCTCTGAATAAGGAATTACATTGTTGAATGAGAGTCACTAATCGAATAATGAAAATTCATTATGCGTTTTACCAATATTACAAAGCTTTATAATCGATTTACTTTCAGTATACTAGATTTCTTTAAGCTAAAAACCTGTACTGAAAATTCTGCATTTCCTATCAAATTTAAATTCCACCATATCATTCTATGTACGCTTCAAGATGAATCATGTCACTTCTCAACAAACAACTCACTGATCTAATCACAAAACACTCATAGGTATTTGTATTTTTTTCAGTGTACGAATATTTTTTGCGTACTTCAAAGTCACTAAGCTTTCATTTTCGTTACATTTGAAAAACAATTCAACATTTATTCAATTTTTTCTACTTTTTGTAGAACATTGTTTTATAAATATTACCTGTCTCATCTATATATGAGATAATAGATGAGAAACTTTAGCATCTCGTGTTATAGATATTATCTTCTTTCGAATTATTACAAAGCTTTATAATCGATTTTCTTTCTGTATAATAGATTTCTTTAGACTAAAAACTCATATTGTTCACGCTAAAAACTCATACAAATTCAAATTAATAAGCTAAAACATTAGTTTTTCATAATAGTTTTAGGCACGAATACTTTCTACACTCATTGCTGTCATAACTTTAAAAATTAAATTAAATTAAATTATTTTTATTTATAATTCAAATTTCTCTTAATTCCTATACAAAGATAGCGAAATATTTAAAATTTGTGAAAATTATTTAAAAAAATTACATTCACAGTATGGATAATAATATAATTTCGTAATGTTCAAATGTTAACAAAATGGCTAAAGTAGATATTGAAGAAAGTGTACCAGAATATCCTAAACATTGAGAGAAACGCAATTTCTGACACTTTCTCTACATTAAATAGCATGTATGTTTACAATTTTAAAATCTCATTTTTAAAAATTCATTTCATCAAATTATCGTATATTATTCGTCTATGGAGTCTGCAAAGCACCCCCTAGACTTTAACAATAAATACAAAAAAAAAATAATAATAATAATAAATAATACTAAATTAGAAGTATTTTAAAGCCTCTGTTACCTTAAATGTAATTGGTTTTATGGTTAAAGTCAGGAATAGGGTGTCCTCTAGGCGATTTGCGACTTTTGGGAGCAATAATGATTTAAACGTGGCGATTTTTATGGTAACCCTAAAAATACTCAATGCGTAAGTCACGCGCGTTTGGCGACCTATCTAGGAAGTCGCCACGTTTCGTCGCCAATCGCCTAGGGGACACCCTATTCCTGATTTTAAACGGTTTTATTAATTGCTTTTGATTTAAATATACATTACATTTATTGAATAAGAGATAATTCAAGTTTTACAGTTATCCTGAAAGAAAAAAAAATAGAAATAATAGAACTTAAAACTACAAATAGTTTTTTGTTTGTATTTTTATGTTCAGTTTAGATTAATCCTAAATGTCTAACCAAAACGCTAACAGAACAAACACGCTTAGAATAACTAAGCGTGTTTGTTTTGTTTTAATTTTAAATATGTAAGATTTCTTTTCAGTACACTTTTATTTACATTTTTAAAGTAGTTTCAAAGGAAATTTCTATAATAATAAGCTCTTATGCTATTATTTGAACATTTAAATTAAAAATTTTGGTATAAAATGCAATTTAAGAGAAAGAAACTGCTGAAATTCTCATTAATTTCATAAAAGCAAATTATGTCTACCATTTTTGAAAATGTTAAGTCCAAATTTTTCGACTTCCTTATTCCACTTTTATTTTATAATTACCCTTTTTCATGGAACTCTTTTAATTTTTAAATTTAATAATAATAACTTGGCTTCCTGGAGTAATTTTTTTTTAATTTAAAAAAAATCTAGAAATGCAGTCTAAGAAATTGTTCGAAATTTCATTAATTTACCGAAAACAGATAATATTATCTTCTTTCGTAATTGTTAAGACTTAATCAAAATTTACGAGTTTCTTAATTCACTTTAAAGGTAAAATTATGATCGACTTTTTTAATGCTTCTTTAAAAATGAATTGCAGTAACTACAATTTAAATCCTGTATAATTATTCTACGTTTTAAATTAAAAATTCGGCATGGAATGCAATTTTATTGGAAATTTCATTAATTTAATAAAAGCAAATAATGCTTGCCTCGCTTTAAAATGTTAAGTCCTAATCAAAATTTATAGTTTTCTTAATCTACTTTAAAGTTATGATACACTTCTAATCTTTTTCTAAAATATTGTTTGATATACAAAGTGAATTACTAAACTCAATTTCGTTTTTACAACTTTTTATGATTCTCTCACTTTTAAATTATACCAACTTTCAGTGTTCGCACTTATCAATTAAATTATATCATATTAATATCTTCTCTTTTATGCTGATGATGTCATCGTGTTATCTTTTCCTCAAGAAAAGCGATTAACCAGATAATCGAATCATTAAAAATGGATTTCATGAATCTGACAAGAAAATTTAGCGTGTTTCGAGGTTATATTTGCTATGATAAATTGACCTTTCTGTTTACTTTGGTAAATTGCCATCAGCAGGTATGGATGTTTTTTCACTTTTTTTGATTATTTACTTTAAAATATGTAACCAAGAAAAATATTTTTATTATTTAAGAATGCTGAAATCTATCAATATTTATTTTAATTCCCTTGTTTATTTTTTGTAAAATATTAATATACAAAAATTACACGTTTGTTTCTTCGTCGATTAAAAAGTACTCCAATTTGCATTTCAAAATTATTTTATTAAATGTTATTTTTTAAATAACTATATTTTGATCAGTGTTACTTAAATCACAACTTAAATCTTTCATCTTATTATTTAAAAATATAATTATGTAAGCTAAATAATGTATTATTTACACCATAATAACTTCATATATTATCACGTTTTAATAAGAAAGATTGAAAAATGAATATATAGTCAGTAATGTGTTAAATTAAGGTTAATTGGATTAAAATATGTCGTTTTATACGAATTAATTCATTTATAAAAATATGTACCCGTCATTAAGGAAAAATTTATTATAATATTCTCATCAATTTTACCAGATCATACATTTCTTAAAATTAGAATATCACTGGAGTATAATAATGTATAAATATCTATTAAGTAGAGGCGTTCTTTAGGCCTCTCAATGCAGGAAAACTGTAAATTGTTATTCTTTTTGAATAGAGTATTAATATTTCTACAAAACTTTCACCTCAAAAATGAAGATAAATTCCATTCATCCTAACGTTTCGATAATTCGTAGCAAACTTTTTTTTTTTCATTCAAAAAATGTTTAGCAATTTGTGGATGAAAATAAACCTATTACTTTCAAGAACATGTAAAAATGGCGGCGTTTCTGTAGTACTAGTGCTCTAAAATCTTTTATTGTGTGTTTCTATATTATATAACTATAAACGTACATGAAAATTTGGAAATTTATTTAATCCTCAAAACTTAAACAGACTGTGTTTTTTATATTTTATTTCAAGCGCAAAAAGTTTACAAAATTACTTGCAAATGTCTCTTGGTATTCTATGACACTATGAACATTCTATTATTATATTAGAAATTTTTCTATCAAAAATACCAATTTTGAAAAAAAATATGGAATTTAAAATTTCGTCAGATGAGTTGTAAATCACGGAAGGATCAATTAAATGTGTATGTAATGGGATAAATCTGTGACGAAATTATATTCCTATTCGCCTTTTGTGCCATAGCTAAATTAAATATACTAACACTAAGAGTCAATAAGTCAATCTAAGAGACGTTAGACAGATCTCACACACTGTATTTATTTCACAATTTAAGACTATAACGACAAATGTATACCGACTCTCCCCAAAATATCGCCCTAGATATATTTGCCTGTTCCACTAATATCAAATTAACGGAGTCTCACCAACAAAGCGGAGTTGAGGCTGTCGACTTCTACACTATGCCGCCGACAATTCGTAGCAATTCTCTACCCCGTCTTCGACTATAGAACAATTGTTAAACGCTAGAGTCACTCGACCTCTATCGTGTGTCTCAAGCTTAGCTTATATATTTCCTATTTACCCCGCTTCACTTTATTTCTACCTGCCTGTAATTTAAATACTCACGCTTCATTTTTAGTTGGGGAAAGGTTGTTTAGAAAAAGCAATCAATCTTAATTAAAAGTCCCCAAGGTTAGTGAAGAGAAAACCGCGAATAGTTCAACGTCACAAATTAATATATGTAGATGTATTTAACATCACATTGATTAGCAAATCCAAGACCATTTTTTTTTCTGTTGGAGAAATAGACAAATAAATTTAATGAATTTAAATAACTTATTTTTCATCATTAATACCCGTGTTTTGAATATCTAGAAATTAAATAAACCACCGGTTATTAAAATAAATTAATATTATCTAGAATGAGGGCAAGTACAACCCGTTCTTATTTAATACCTTACCTTCCACTAAGCGAAAATTACAGCAAAACTCAAGGCTCATCATTTAATTTTTCTTGTATTTCTTCCACTCTTCAAGTTTGAATCCAACAAACTATTCTCTGACTAACTACTCAGCATGATAAATCTTCCACACACAGCCATTATTCATCTCCGCTGCAAGGTACGAGCTTGAAAGCCATAAGTGGTCTAGGCGACCCAGAAATCAACATTAACAAGGTACAATTCGCGGGTAATATACAAACTATAAGAAAATTTACGCTTAGGACGGAGAGAGTTTTGGGGTCTTGATGCAAGTGCAAAAGTCATTTCTATATATTTCAAAGGCCTGTCTTGAGGTACAATTAAAGAACCTCTGTTATAATTTCAGATGGAAATAATTGATCTGCAAAAAGATGAATACGATAGAAAGTATATACTAAAAAATGATGAATTCGATAGAAAGTATATGCCAAAAATGATATAAGGCGAATATATATACAGTCCATTTCTATAAATGTATTTCGGTAGGTAAATACCGTTCGCTTCTACAAATGTATTTCATAAAAAAAATGCAGTCCACTTTCATAAATATGTTTCGGTAGATAAATACTATTCAATACTATAAATATATTTCGGAAAATCAGTACGGGCCAATTCCGTAAATATATTTTCACGAAGATAAATACGGTGAACTACAGTCATATGCTCGGAGATTTTTATTTATCTTTGGGAGTACTAACGAAAGTGAAAGAACGTTATCAAAGATGAAATATGTGAAATCGCCACACAAAATATTATACCAGATCACCGTTTGCGAACAATTTTACTGATATGAAGTACTAAGTTTGATATCCAATATAGTGATAAATTATCTCAGAAACTCCAATTACATTCATCGCAGTAGTAAAGAAAATTAACCAATTGTACTCAAATTAATAAATGAAAATATTATTAAGTATACGTATATGAATATTATGTAAAAATATCATTTTCTAATTTGAAAAGAAAGTGAATTTTTTTAACTTTATGTGTAGAATTTCTCATTTAAATACGAGGATGGCTCAAAAATACCCATGTTAGGAATCAGAAATGAGGTATTGAAATGGGAATGGATAACTCACTGTATAATTGTCCAATGATCGATTTCCCTTTGTGACCACGAAACATTCCAATTCGCCTCCTGTGCCTTAGCTAAACTAAATATATTAAGACTAAAGAGTCAATAAGTCATACAAGAAGACGTTAGACAGATCTCATATTCTATATTTATTCCACGGTTACCACTATAACGACAAATGAACACCAATTCTCCCAAAATAACGCCTTAAATATATATTTGCCTGTCTCACTAATACCAAATTAAAAGAGTCTTACCCAAACGTCGAAGTTGAGGTTGACTCGACTTCTAGGCTCCACTGTGCCGTCGATAACTTGGTGCGATTCTTGACCTCGTCTACGACTATAAGACAACTGGGGTCACACGTTAGAGTCACTCGGCCTCTATTGTGTGTCTCTCGCTTAGCTTATATACTTCCTATCGACTCACTTCACTTTATTTATACCTGTTTCTAATTAAAATACTCGCGTTTCATTTTTGGTTGGGAAGAAATTGTTATTTATAGCAATCAATCTTAATTAAAAAATCTTCAAGGTTATTGAAGAGAAAACCGCGAATATCCCAACGTCACACCTTTTTCTAAGAAGTATTTGAGTTTGATACCCTTCACCCCCACCCCTTAACTTCTAACATTGTTGTTGAAGACAGCCGCTGCACTGTCTTCAACAACAATGCTAGAAGTTAGGATGCCTTGATAAGTAACTCAAAGAGGAAATTCCTTTTGATGTAATTAATAATAGCGCAGCAAAATCTGGTTGGACAACTTTTCCTCTTCGGACCTAGTGGTCAAGGGTTTGAAACGCAGCCTGCATTTCCAAGTCAAATCTTTTCTCCTCCACGGGGTGGAAAAACATCTCACATGGGGCGAGGAAAAAATATTCGCTGCCGAAAGGAAGTTCCAGGACTTGAACTCTAGATGGTAACACACCCTAGAACTATTGGTTGATTACGTCCCCGAGGGAAAAAAAACAACATCTTGATTTTGTGTGTTCAACTAAGATAACCGCTAAAAAATCGCTATTAGTGATATACCTGCTAAAAAGCACAACTCAAATAGACCCACCATCCAAAAGACAGTCAGTAATATCAAATGGGAACTGTTCGGAGTGTCATTTTATACAACAAGGGAGGGGATGTATATCGATTGCCAATAGGACTAGAAAAATAACCTTCCCTCAAATATCGTTCAGAATATTCATCTTCGATCATCATGGTGATAATAGAAGGGGAGTGGGCGGTGGTTCTCTTCAACAACAACGCCGGAAGTTAAAATGCCTTAATAACTGCACGACTGGGAAGTTCCTTTGGTCTCGTTGATAAGAACGCAGTAAAAAGCGTCCACACAACTTTTCTTCGAACTTACAAATAGAGGGTTAGAAATGTCGCTAGCACTCCAAGATCAACTGTGGACCCCCCTCCCTACACGAGGTTGAAAACATCAAACACCAAAACAGGTGCATTTTGAGGCACCATCGTATCTTTTAGTTTTCTACCTGGCCGTCGCGCCTAAAAAATTTACCATACCTTTTCTAAAAAAAAAGTTCTTCCAATCCCTGATTCAGATGAAATGACATAGATTAGTAAACAACTTATCTGAAAGTAAATATCATTTCTAAAATAATTTTCCTCCTGTTATGATGCATTATTAATAAAGTAAGATTTTTTTTCTCTTTGAAAGGGTACTTAGAACTGACAATTGTAATATTTTAATGCATTTACATCTGCAAATTAATTTTTAATACATACTTTTGAAATAAATAACATTTATTAGATACTAGATAACTCTTTTTCCGAAAAAAAAATCACTAAAAGCATTTAAAATGCAGCAGCTCATTTTCGTTCTTATAAAATTAAGAACAAATTTATCTTTTTTTTTTTTTTTTTTCTGTTTTGTGTGCAAGATTTCTAATTAAAAAAATGTTATCTGTCCAAACTGTCTTGTCTTCTAAAGTGCTATTCATTTCATATTCAGATGTCGTTAAAACCCTGTAATAATTAAGAGGAACATTTTTAATTCGTGTAATTGGATTTTCCCATACTTTTATTAATTTTCGGAACGTTTTAACGACTTTGAATTTAGTTTTTAGCATATTTTTTTTAATGCGAATATCTTAATCGAGAAATTCCCGCTTTCAGTTTTCCGTCTAAGCAATCAAAACGAATAATATTCTTTTCCATCATCTCTCCAAATAATTTTGCTTATATTTAATTCATTTATCGCGAAAAGATGTTCAATAATTTCATTTCCTGAAATCCATCTTTTTTACTTACATTTAAAAAAAAATATAATGTCGATGATGCTACTGTCAGATTAAGTAATAGAATTATTGAAAACAATTTTCAGAAGTAAAGCTCTTACATATTCTTCCTGGAAGATACCATTAAGAATTCCTTGCAATGCATCTACGGTTATTTAAAGTAATCGGTAATTTGTTTTTTTTAAAGGAGATATGATTAGCATACATTTTTTCTATTTCCTTTTGATTTTTTTTTCTCTTATACATTATCCATTATCTGTAGACATGTATCTTATTTGTTTTCAAGCAAGCCAAATCATTCATTATCTGGTTTTGATTTAGTATTAAAAGTAAATGCGAAAAATGGGAGCCTATATTGTAAACTTATATACATCAAAATCACTAATGAAATTTAGTGTGTTATAATAATGAAATTAAATTAGTTTTGATTCCAAGGAATAGATAATATATTCTTGTAGGAAGTATACGCAAGTCTGAATAAAGAGTACGAGAATTAATCTCAACAGGAGAATTTATTAATAAACAGAATTAAGATTAAAAATTAATTGTAAATTTATCATAAATGGAATCAACATAAATTAATTACAAATTTCAACAGCAAGAAGATGAAAAGCTAGCTCCAATTTACAGTTTTGCGAGAGGAAAAATCACGGAGAAAATAATCACATACATATGAATACATAAAAACCAGAACTCCCTTAATTACAATAGCTAATAGAAATCTTGTGGAATTTAAGGACTTTTCCGGTTTCAAAAGTTAAATCCATCAATCAATTTTAAAACGTAGTCTTGCCTATTCGAAATTATTAACCAAAAATGGACCCCGGCTGTCCAGTTGAGTTGAATGACGCAAGAGCCAAATCTGGCTCTGTTGCGCCAAACAAGGTATGGTTGTGGTCTGGACACAAGAAAAATGGAAAACAGATACAAAAATTGGTTGACGGGAAGAAGTGTCGAAAATAGAGACGGATCGCTACACTATCACAAAAGCCGCGTCACTCGTGTTTACCAAAGACAAAAAACATCGTGGGAAGGGAAAGGGGCACTGAGGCAACTCCGTGGTTAGGATTCTCATTCTTAAGTAGATAAGAACCTGAGAGGCCCTTTGAATTTAGTTTTGAGATTACATTTAATATTTTATTTATGACCAGATGTGCGATAGAAGGTTTACATTCAAGGGATAGGTTGAGGAGAAACATTTGTGAATTACTGCTCCTAATAACTGATTCCTATCTAGAATCTAGAAATATACAGAACACGAGACGTGTATATTGTTCATTGGTTAATTTTCTGGTTTGATGTTTTTCCGTCGTAGCTCAATCGAGTATTAACACGTGATCAAAATGGTCATGGTCATGAGTTAATATATGGCTTTGTTATAATCGAGTCCAACACCTGGTTGTGTATTGATGCAGTCAGATGTTAAATCTGTCGATAATCTAAATCCTTCCTTTGGAATAGTGTGGAAGTTAGAAGAAAGGGGTGCCAACTCAAATCCTATCATCATAAACTGTCTGTGGCACAAAATTTCAAGATCCTTAGCCAACAGACCTCGTATTGCTTCTAAGCGTGATGGTACTAAAACAATCAATGAATTTGGTTTTCTCTGTAAATTGTTTTAAATTTTAAAAAATTTAAATGTGGTTTATTTAAAGATTATTTAATAAATGTATGCAGTAAAATGTGCACTAATCTATTTGAGTCAGTACATAATTGCAAACACATTTCTTCAAATATAAATAAATAAAATTAAAAATCGCTTGAATTCTAAAATGTACATATAAATTTGCGCTTGAATACTGCAAGAATCAACAAAACATTAAACATATTTTGAAATTAAGGCAATATCCCATATCAATTATTAATAATTTTTATTTTCTGTCTCAAAAAATTATGAAGTAAAATAAATATAAATTCAGTAAATCAGTTTTAGTTCAGCTTTCCTGGAAATCCAAATTTTATTTTAAACCAACATGGCCCTCGATTTCAATCCCTAGACAGTGTCTGAATCCTTACGCTCAACTATTTCGCGCATGCAACTGGTGGGTACATCTTTAAAGTTAAGACCCAACAATTTTCTAAAATTCACGTTCTTATCCATCGCAAGCAATTCCGATTCTAGATCAGACGCCCATTAAACTTAGTGCCACAGAAAACATAGAAGTAAACATCTTCCACAAACTTCAAAAACTGTCCTTAGAGAAATTCCAATAAATGGGAGAGGATCTGTTGGTGTGACCTTGAACGACTATACCAGTCTCTCTCATTGGTGGAGATTGACCGCTGGGAAATAACAGCTTATCAGAAATTCTTCCGATCGTTCACAGGATAAAGGATACTCCGAGGAATTTTTATTGGATGTGAGAATTGATTGAAATGGAAGTGATGCCTCGGTTGCAGGATACAATGTGTTTTCTGGGTTCCATTTCAACTTGCTGGATTTTCTTAAAAGGTTTTGGAATCTTCTGAATTTTTGAGGACTGGAATTTTACTTCGGTCGAGAGAATTATTGATGAAAGATGGCAGCATGTTCTTTTTAGAGTAGAACATATATTTGTGACGTTGGATTATTCGTGATTTTCTTTTCACAACCTATGGGACTTTTGGGTAATTTAAATTGCATTCAATTACAAATTCTTGCCAACCAAAATGGAACGTAATTAGGTAAATTAGATGAAGATAAGAAGTACAGTGAACTGAGTTAGAGTTATTGATACATAAGCGAAATAGAACTGAAAGGAAAAAAGAAGGGAGATTGAAGATAACTACTGGCTTATAGAAATTTGTAAATTGGATTGAATCATCGTAATTAATCACAAGGTTCAAGCAACCCCTAGTTAAAGTAATGAGATTCGATTCCACTATAATCAATTGAATCGGAACAAGTGATTTGGTAAGTTAAGACTATTATTAGAATATAAAGTAGCATTGACAGATTTAAGAGGTATTCCAGAGAGAGTGATCGATCTTACATAATTTTTGGCAGTTAATAAAGTGTTTTGTCCTGTCCTTACGTGTCTTAATTTGAAGTTTAGACTGTTTAATGACTATTTAATGAGACCTTAACATGGTTGAAGAGTTAAATTATGAAGGAAATACTTCACACATTTGAAGCGTTAAAATTTAGTCATTGAGCATCGACTGTCAAAAACTCTTTAATCGTCTCAAAACTCTTTATGTTTAATTTTTCAAACAAATGTCAAACTGTGAATATAGGATCTTATATCTAAATTTAAAAATGTGTTTGTTTACCTGATCTTTATAGAAATCCACTCCTCTGATCTCACTACTCCAAATTTTCTAAGATGCTTCGCTGTTATGTGAAAGGAGCCGTAACCATATTCCTGTCATAATAAACTTTGAAACTTATTTTTGACTATATTTTTCGGGGAAATGTTTCTATAATTGTTTACTGTTTTTCGGCAGATGCAGAACTTTTTCTCTTAGCTTTTTCTTCTAAAAAAAACTTTTATGATGTTGTTCAATGCAAATAAATTTTTTTAAATCGATCTAATTGGGATGGAGGCGCATTAGTTTTTATTCCAGGTCAAATTCTTAATTATTAAAGTTAGAGTTAATTTCTGTATACATGGACGACTTAGCTCAAATATGGAAGGGCTCAGAAACACAAAATTCGGTATGCTTAAAGTACGGATCTTGAGAATGCGTACTACAAAGAGATTTTTTCGATATTCGTTTCATGTATTTTTTTTAATAATTTAATGTTGAAGTAACCGATAGATAAGATTTTATCTGCACTGGGCGTACATCTACGCATACATATCGTCATAGTCGCTTTTCGGCTCCGTAATGGGCAGCTAAAGCGCATATAAAGTCTAATCATGGAGCTTAGTCGTGGACTATTTTGCAGTCTTATCAGTTGTACTTCATGAAGTATTTCGAAGATCTTTATATTTATTCATTATTAGTGCTTTGTAACAAATTTATGATTGTTTTCTAAATGAATCCTTTCAAAAGAGTATTCTCTTAAGAAAGTAATATTTAGTTTTGGAAACAGGAATTTCGTGTGTTTTGTTTACCTTTCGTTAACATGAAGATATTGGTGTTAAAAATACTTCAAGAAGAAACACGGAAATTCTTTGAAAGTATTGGAATTAAAAATACCGAGTAAGATCCTTTGCAAATAAAGTTCAGAATCAGCTGTGTTGAAAAATGATGCATATTGGCCATAAATGGAAAGACAATATTAATTATCAAGATGCCCCTCAGGTTGCTTATTAACAATTCTTCACAGTTTATTGTAAATATTTATTACTTGCAAAGCTTAAATATTTTTTAATTAGTGGATATTTTGTACCCCTTACTTATCATTTTAGGACAATTTATTAAGCTTGCGTGGTTTTGCTTAAGAACTATCTTTGCACCACAAAATGGAATAGTTAATTCAATTAATTTTCTGATTTTATATATATACTTTAAGAAGAACACGTGAATTCTTTGTCTCTCTCTCTCTCTCTCTCTCTCTATATATATATATATCCCGGGAAAATTGACTTATTTGCTGCCATTGTTGTACTTGCTTAGCTCTTGTACAGTCATCACTGCTGGTGTATATCAAAAATGTTTCCAGCAATGGAATTTCTTATCGGACAAATGTATTAAGTATACCGCTGAGTACTATGAAAGTGATAAAATTGATTGATAAAACAAAAACTTTTTAATAAATTAATACTGATTTATTTTGGGTACCCTCTCTTACATCAATTTTTTTTCAAAACGCCCCTTTTGATAATAAGCTTCCATATTTCTATTGTATTTATTCTTCTTTATAATATATCCATCCTATTCATTTATTTTTGTTTTTCTTATATTTATTAAGATAAGGTATCAAGGATAAATAGAGATAAAATATAAATTAAGAACCTTCTCTTAAATTAATTTACTTATCTGTTTTCGTTTTCAGAATCAGAGCTTATTCTCAAAAATTTTACAATAACAGATTTCATAAATAAATTTGCCTTCATGTTCGATTATATCTTCGTTCCAAAGCCAAAACTGCAGGAAAGTTCAGAATATTATATTATTTCTCTTTATTTTAATTTCTAACACCGCCACAAAAGATATATAATCAGATAAATGAGGTTTCTGTTTCTTCGGTAAGCCATGGAATTATTTCTGTGAAACTACAACTGTAAAACATTTTATTAGGATTAAATCAATGAGATGCTTTATACAGAAATAAATAAGCTGTAAACATTATAATTATTTATTAAAATTAAATTCTAAGCAGATAACACTATTTGGAAATGTGTTTCCTTTTAAATATATGATAATATTTTACTTTAAAAATCATGATTCTTTAATATAATTGAATAATAAAGCTCGAATTTATATTCCTCAGTAATTTTCAGATTACATGAAATGATGTAATTAATCAGAGAAAAAGTTTTATATGTATTTCTGTTATTTCTTACATTTTGGATTTTCTTTTATTATTTTTAGTGAGTCAGACATGATAAATTTTCCGGAATGTAGTACTTTTCTCCTCCCTTGGACGCGTAACTAATATTCTTTAAAGTTGATGCATATTTTTTTGTCACGAAAATTTCGAAAATGGAATTTGGCTTCGATTTAATCCTTTAGCTCAAACGTACGCTGTTTTTAATTAATTTTGGAAGCATTTGTTATAGAAATTAAATTTTTTTACATGGAAAGAAACAGATTAACTATCAGGAGAACTTCATATATAATCATTCATAAAATTCTTTTATAATAAAGGAGAGCATACAATTTTGGATAATTTATAAAATTGAAGGAAATGTCTAATCTAAAATTAGAAATTAATATGTTTTCCAAAAAAATACAAAAATTATCCAGTTGATATGTAAAAAAGCATTGAATAAAGCACACGAGAAAAATTTTTGTTACGAAATTGAGAAATCTTTCCCCCACTCCTTTAAAACACGTCATTGATAGCGTTTTTACATCAATAAAAAAAATTCAAAAAATTAATGAAAGAAACTCGAAAAATGGTCGTTAATCATTGTCTGATTGTATAAAAAAATGGTAACAATGTATTAATCCAGAACATCCAGAAAGATAAATACGCTAAGGATGTGAAACAAGCACATATGAAATATTTATTTGTTACATAAATAATCTTCAACTGCAATAATCGAACCTTTCACATTTGGGGGCGAACTTTTCACGCATGCAATCTTTCACGCTCAAATAAAACAAATGATAAATGGACACTTTTCTTCTTGTTTCATGAAACATCTTCCAACCATAAGAAAATTGCTATCTCTGGCCTGTTAAATCAATTAAACTAACATGATACACAATAATATTTTTGTAAAACGTTTAACAAAGAGTAAAAATTTAGCTCAAAACCCTATTTTCCTTGAATTCTTAGCTAATCTATGGCAACTGTATCTACTTATAATATTCTTGTTTGAAGAATTTTTATTTTATGGATTTCTTTAATTGTAAAAAAAAAAGGTTCGTTTAACACTTTAGAAAATTTAAAAATTAAAAAAAAAAAAATTTGGCATGGTAGGTTATTTTCAGTATTATTAAAAATTGTAGGTTTCGTAACTTTAAATCCTTATTCCATAAAATCAATCAAGTAGACTTGTGGTTTACTTTATGTAAACACGCACCAAACTGGATCTGCACTTTAATTTGATCACATGAGCTAAAGGTGGATAAAAATTTCATAACACTTTTTTTAAGTCTTATGATTTTTACAAAAAATATGATTATGTATATTTTATTTTTAAAAGATTCATTTAATTTTGCTGAAAGGAATTTTGATTCTTCTTTTGTTTATTCTTTCTTTTATCTCTTTGGCTTAATTAACTTTTTTAATGAAGACTTTCACTTGTATTTGGTTTTTTATCACTGTCTTACCATGTTTGATACTTATTACGAGTGGCGTTATTTGCTTCATACACAGCTTAAGCCTTTAATGGATAATTTTTAAAAACAGTTTTAAGTATTTCTTAAATAATATTCCCGACGACCTATCTCAAAAGATAGGTCGGCTTTTTATTTTTGAAATTTGTATAATAATATTATATTTGTCATAACAATGGTTATAAAACTGTTCTAAAATTTATGGCGTTGTTTTAGGAACAATACACATCTGGCTTGCCTAATGATAATGATATTTAGAAAAAGTAAGGAATAAACTGACACAAATATCACAAAAACATGAATAGTACAAATCACAACAAATAAGAATCTAAGAATATTCAATACCGAATCAATACTGTGTACCCCTCCAATGTTGTTATTATTTCAGGACAAAATAATAAACAGCCGGGATGGTTTCAGGAACAAATGTTATTTAACACTTGACACGTTTCACAACACAAGAAAGGATGCAAAACATATATAAAACACAGTATCATGAACATCATTTCATTCTGCTAAAGAAGTCTCTCGCCTTTCTCGTGCTTGCGCTTGCCTTCTTCATCGTGCGTTCGCTTCTAATCAAAAAGAACAGGTGGTGCCATCTGGCTACCGTTTAATAATACATGGAAGGTAGCGCTAAATTACGGTGTTACAACTGTTAATTGAAAAAAAAAAAAAAAACTATATAGTTAAATAAATAATTTAAAAACAAATTAACATTTATGTTAATCAGAAAAAATATGTATATTAATTAAACAATTCAAATTCAAAGCCTAAAAACCAAAAAAAAAAAAATCCAAACAATCAATTAAAAAAACCAGGAAATTCATAAGAAGCCAAGTGAAAAAAAAGCAACAATTTAGAATACTGGAAATAATGTAATTAATATAGTTTCATACTTTGGAATGGAAATATATGTGCTTATTCAGGTAATTACTGATCAAATCATCACACTTCAATGAATTACATTATAAAAAATATATGGAAACAAACCAAAAATCAGCAAATTCAGAAAATAAACCACACAAAAAAGAAGGATATATATGTGTGTGTATGCATATTTTTATATATATAGGTGCCACGTTTATGTGGAGATAAAGTAACCATAAACAATAATAATTAATTTATTTTTAACTCTAAGATCTATGGCCTATTTCTCTTTCGTTAACCGCTTGGAACATTAATATGATGTTTGAAATTAGAATCCCTTCCAATAATTTAGAAGTGACTTATTTAAATTAGAATGTAATTATCATTGTATACTGTATTCAACTGAAGAATTGTCTTTATAAGATTCGAAGAATTTAATATAAATAGTTGTGGTAAAGAGAATGAGCGGAAGTTATCAACGAAGATAACTTCCGTTCCGAAAAACAGATCGTGCCTACACTGAGTTAACAGATACAGAGTCAAAGTTAGTGAGGAGCTACATAGGTCAGTGAATCGCGCTCTCATTTTAAAGTCTTATTGTGGACTCGAACCCGACTGATCCGCAACAGTACTTATTAGTTATTTTGTTGTAAATAGCAACTTAATTACAACAAAGTATCTAATTATAACTAGTTATTTGAAACTGTTGTCCTGAATCAAAATTTTATCTATAGATCATATGTTTGTTGGGATGATTCCATAGGTTTGGTAATAAACATCGTGCATTTTGGAAACTTTCTGATATAACTAAACTCAAATTGAGTTACTGCATGATTTAATTTTATTAGCGGTGAATGTGACTCTAATTATTAGTTAATGATAGAAATAGAAAAAAAATAATAATCCTGGGGCATTACCACTACATAATTTTAGGACACAAAATAAATTAGGTACCTCGAAATAACTATTTTAGACGTAGATTAAAAATCGCAATCCAACAAAAATCCTAATCATGCCTTAGTTCTTCATATTTTTGTAGCATATATTCAATAATATTTTATTTATTTTTAATAATCACTTTGATATAAAACTCTTTTTTTTAACGACGAAAGAGAAAACTTATTTTGAGGGGGGGGAGGGGACTGACCAAACCTATTATTTACTTCTTCAATATTATCTTAAGTTGAGCAAATAATATTTTTCAAATAATTTTGAAGTCTGGAATATTTGGATACGACCAGTAATTCTTAATTTTAGAAAAGTTTTTCCGATATCAGAAACATTCAGTAAATCGTTTCAATTTTCTCAAATAGTTCTTCCCTTTTATTACGAGTTCGGAACGAATTTATCTCTTCAAAAACCCATATCTCCTCCCCCCCTGAGTTTCTGGAAAAACTTCAAAAAAAAAAACCTTTTTTCCCCCTTCGTGTTATTTTTTTTTCCTTCTGCACGTACAAAACAAACACGCGATTCTCCAATACGTCATAGCAGTTGCTCTTACAGTCTGCTTTTCACATGAACATATGTTCATTGTTGTAGGGTATTAAAACGCTACAAAAATAAACAGAGGCTAAACTCAAACTGCATCCGTTAAAGCACTATGAGATATTTACAGAGCACTGTGAAATCCCGATGTTAGTTATTAAGGTGAAAACGTTTCTAAACGCCAAACTACATCGAGCCGCCATTTTTAGCTGAAGAGTTAATAATTTCATTCTTACTTTCTCATAATGTTTGGATTTTTTTTTAATATGAAAGCTATACTAGTCGTAACTTTAATTTGAGGAAAAGTCTCCTCTAATATTTTTCATGAAATTTTTTTTCTCTAAAAATTAACAAGTAATATAAAAAAAAAATTAAGTCAATTCCTACTCAGGTCAACAAAGAAAAGTTTTGTTTTAGCTACTTTTTATTAAATAATTATAATTAATATAAATATGTATATACATATGACATAATCACAATATTAAGTTGCAAAGGAAATTTTTTTCCAGCGATCTTACACGCTTCGTCACTGACGATATTTATTCCTAAATTTATACCCCGCTAAATATCTTATATAAGATAAATTTTTATCTCCCATATAAAACTAAAATTAATTATTTGAAAATCAAAAAGAAAAAAAAAAGTATGTTTCTTTCCGAAGGTATGAAGATTCTACGCCGACGCTCTCCCAAATCTGCCATTGCAAGACAAATGACATAGTAGAAGCATTGGCTTGTTTCTTAATTCATCCGGTAAATTTAATGATTGGAATGGAGTTTAGCCCAATCACATTTGGCGACAGGAATTATTTGGCGGTATTTTGGCAAATGTGGCTACCCTAGTCCGCTTCGCGAACTTTACTTTCAGCCAAAAAGAATCGCTAAGTTTGGCAATTTTTGAAATCATGCCAAGTGGTTGGGCTAAACTGCATTTTCACCAATTTTAATTTAATTAATTATTTAATATTTGAAAAAACTGTATTAACATCAAGTGTCATCCACTACAAGTTTCAAAAAATGTATTTGAACTGGAGTGGATGAATAAAAAGTATTTTATTAACGATTGAAAATTTGAACAAGATATTTGTAGGGAGAGTGTGAGCTATTAGTAGGAATGTAAAAAATATTTCCAGCAAGAGAGTTTTGAAATTATTTTCACTGACTTATAAATCAAGTAGTATTCTTTGACACTTTTTTGCAACTTTAAAAACAAACGCTACCTTTGTGTACGCATATTATTGAATGAAAAAAGTACAAGTCAGTTAAAACAATTATGCAAATACGTTTAAATGTTAAGTTTCTATGATTTGTGCTTTAATATAACTTAAAATATTAATTATTTTTTAATTGAAATTTGTATCCAAAAGACAAATGCAACAGAATTTAATAAAGACATGTAAACTTTTGTAAATAATAAATCTGATTCTTCCAGAATATGAAAGAAAATGAGTTTTATCCTCTCAAGCCTTTTATTGGGCCATCATGACCTTTTCTCAATTACACATTTACCGGATACAACTATCTCAGAAATGCACCATTACGTAGAGTCCATGATCAAGTGTAACGATTTGGGTTTTCTTTATATCCGAATTAACTATTGGATATGGACGCTGACAGTTGACATTTTATTTGGAATGCAATTTTCTTTAAATGCAAAATATTTGTTTCAGATTCTTATTTTTCTTAGCATTTTGTCGTATTTTCGTCCTCTTGATTTGAATCTTATTCCATCTTGAAATGGAATTGCAATATTATAATTTTATTGCTTTTAAACTATTAGTGTGTCTCATTCCTATTTTAAAACGTTTTTCTGAATTTCACTTGGTGT
>BMAW01034095.1:10952-26599 GCA_019974015.1 Nephila pilipes
AGAATTAGTAATGATTAGGAAGTGAAATTATTAGATATTAATAACGCTTAGATGCTGCGGATATGTGTGAATCTAAACAGATTGTTTTCCATGAAGGATTCAGGACCATTCGGAGTGAGTATGAGCATCAGAAACTACTCGAATCTCTGGTCGTAAAAAAATAACCCACTCAAACCTGAATACGCTAGTGGTATTAGTCTTTAATAGGGACCTCAGACTAGATTACAAACGCATGGATGTAGAACAGTCTGACAGAGAGTGATTCTGTGTTTTCCTGATTAGAAAAATACAAATAATCCAAAATTAGTTATCATTTGTCTTCAAATTCATTTTATTGCGAGATTGACTATTTTATCTGGATTACTATGGAAACTGAATTAAACTATAGTCAACAGGTGTTATAGCATTTTATCAAATTTTTTATATCATAAGCTTGACAATAATATTTGTGGGAAACATGATTTTATTATTCGAGTTTATTCTTATGAGATATTTAATTTGGTTTTCAAGCTGTCTATAAAATTTATTTTGTGATATTTATATGAACTTGAATATAAACACAATGTAATAATTTTTTATTCCTAAAATTATATTGTGTCCCTTCTTTTGACATTTTAGCAAACTTTGCAAGTAACAGTCTCTTCTGGTGTTATGCTAATGCAAAATGCTGAATGGATTTTAAGTGATTCATGAATAGTTCAAATGACGTTTTATTTACAATAATAATTCACTATTACGGCCTGAGATATTCAAATTGAGTTTCGTGATTCTGTTCTAGTTTCAGAAAAGTCCTTTAAATGGAATAATCGGGGATGCAACATATTCAATAAAGTGACCTTTATGTTGCATAATGAGGAGATTGATGGTCGTCCTTTTTATCGGACTGCGGTTCAAATATTATGTCTAACAACAACAGTTTTCTAATGAATAGAACAATTTTGATGCAAATTAGCCAACCAAAACTAATCGTTTGTCGAGAAGTAAACTCAGTTCCAAACATTTATAGTCTTGGTGTTAAGAGTTATAACATCTTTGTTGATGTATGTCAGGATTTTTGAATTAAAACTAGCATTCACTTACAAAAATAGAGGAATCTACCTTTATTTCCTTTCAAGATAATTGTTTTTCATTCAGTTGTAATTGAACTATTCTGGAAGATGTAATTGAACTAGGAACTATCTTCTTAACGGAATTGAGATAGAATATATATATATAATCTTCAGTCTACAATTGTAACACAATCACAAATATCTTTTATTTATAACGTCATTTGTATATGAATACGTAAGTCATAGAATATAATACACAAGATAGCAGCTCCAGAACCACATGCAAAGCAAATCCGAGCTAATCACAAAACAGCAACTCCAGAACCACCTCAAAATAACAATTTCTATTTGTATTGTATTCTATTTGTATTTGTATTGTGTTATATTAATGCAAATACTTAAGTACTTTGCATTAGCATAACGCAATACAATTTAAGTATACTGTTATTTTTTGGTGGTTCTGGAGCAGCTATTTTTTGATTAGCTGGGATTTTCTTTGCATATGGTTCTGAAGCTGCTATCATGTGTATTATATTCTATGACCTATATATTCATGTACAAATGACGTCATAAATAAAAGACATTTATGATTGTGTTACAATTCCAGACTGAAGATCAGTGGAATTATGAAACAATATTATAGGTAGATATATATCCTTTACTTGCAAAGCTTAACCATCAAAGTTCCTTAAGAATATTTGTCATACTCGTAATATATAACCTATTCGGTGAAGATGTTTTTCCTAATTGTCACACTAGAACTACATAGCAGGATATTGTTAATTGGCACCGTCAACTACCATGATCAGGTGTTGATAATGAATAATAATGGTAAGGAACTTTTAAAATTTAGTTATTACATGGATCAGATTTTTGTTTATATATGCACTGACTTTTGAATTGAAACGATCACAAAAATATCGGTTTCACTCTTAATGTCTTCCAAGACAAAAGCCCTATGCATAATTTAATTATCAGTAAAGTGTTCTTCTGGAATTAATTTCTTACTCAGAGTATATATCATGCGGTGTTGATGTTGTTTAATTATTGCTCCACTCTAGAGCGGCTCAACAGTAATTTGATGATGGATGTCGCCTTTTCAACGATGGCCTTAATCTCCCAAATCCCGCGTCGCATCTCGTGACAGCAAATAGAATTAGAAAATCCAGCATTCTTCCAAATGCCCTCTATAAGTCCTTCGAGAGAATCGAGACAATAAATCACTACTTACTAGCTATGAAGTTCGAAAATTTATTGTAAGGATATTACACCTTACTTTATCTCATGTGATTTGAATCAAGTGATATTAAAAAAAAAAAAAAACATAGGGGAAAAAACGATTTTCATGTAAATTTTCTCTTGATGGAGTTTTTAAAAAGCTCATTTAATAATAATTATTTTTCTACCTTATATCAAATAATATTTATCGAATAATATTACTTGTTTTAATATTCTTTTATGTTTGAATACATAAACAGGGGATTAAATATTAGTAAACAATTTAAGCTAATACCACCTGCTCATTTAACTAATACCCATTTTATGTTATAAATATATTTCTCAGGTCCTCATGGTTTTTCATTTTAACTCGTAGTTCTCATACGTTAATTTTAAACATAACGTTCTTAGCCTCTTAATTGTGCGGTTATTTCTCTGACAGTTAGATTACCTCAACTGTTCAAACCATTAATCTTTGTTTTCTTCTTTACTAACATTTACTTTCAAGAAAAATATTAAAATCTTTTCATCATATTTTCTCTTTTATGAGAATTTAATGTTTTTTTTTTATTCTACTTAGAACAGCAAAAAAATATCGCAATATATGTGTCAAATTTTTCTAATAACATTTTTGGGATAAAGTGAAGTGTAGCGCGCTCAGTGGCGATTTTTCCGTGCGCTATCGATTTCAATCTGGCAAATTAGTTTTTGGAAACCTCTATAGCTTTTCTTTCGGAGAGCTTCTACACCGATCACGAGTTTCCTTTTCTTGACTGCTGTTCGATAAAAGCGACCAAAATTTTTTTATTTGATTGATTGAATGTTTATTAATGTTGCATTTAGAAGCAACGTGAAGGCCATTGGCGACAGATCTTGCAAATTAGAATCTCGGTTAAGCGATGAGAGCGATATCTGAGCAGGCAACTTTTCCTCCAAACTTCCATTCCATAACCGTGGGAGGTATTGAAGCCTCAACGGATTTAATGCGCATCAACTTTACTACCCGCCATCGAACATGACACTACAGCTCGACAGAAACTGGTCGGCCGTGAGTTCCGAATCATGACCACGAAACTACAGCATTCAGACGATTATTGAAAAATAGCAGACGATTATTGAAAAATAGCAGACGATTATTGAAAAATAGCAGACGATTATTGAAAAATAGCAGACGATATTTTTAAAATATGTTACATAATTCTTTTTGCTTTTTAACCATTTTTTTTTTCAAATTATTTATTGTTCTTTAGGATAGTTGAAAATTTCGGAGTATTATTTTAATTGCTCTGTTAAGAATGCTCGAAAAGTATGATTTACGTTTTTCTAATAATTTGTAGCAAAAGGGTATAATGCATATTTCAAAGAGGTGCAGGGATAAAGTTTTAAGTTTAAAAAGAGATTATAATGCTCTACTTACTAGCATGATATTCAGTTTGAAAGGAATGAACAAATTTATTCTCCTTCGGTGGAACTATTCTAAAAAAGTAAATCCTTTTTTTTTGCATAAACCTTATTCCATAACGATGGAACGTTTTATATAAATTTCTTTACTTTATATTTGTAATATAATTTACAGTTATTTATTATATTCTTTATATTCTTATAATACATATAAATTAAAACAATTATGTAACATAACTTATAATTAAAACATTATAATCATTTATAAAAAAATTTGCAGTTATAATTATTTATAATGATATAAAAATAATTGGATATAATTATATATAATTGCATTAGTTTCATAACATTAGTGTAATCTTTACATTATCATTAAATAATGTATACATTTCCATTTCCCTTACCAGTATCTGTTTGGTTTTTTTCAATTATTTATCTTTGCCATCATTATGGTATCATTTCTTGCGTGTGACTATGTCGGGGAACTATTTTATTACTCGCCAACTTTTTCACCGAAATTGCCGAGGGATAAACCTTCTTTCCCTTTATCCTATTTTTGTTTCAAAATATGTTCCCCATTAGAGGGAAAATATTTCATGATTCTCACGTAGCTTGTATTAGAATACGTGATATTTGTTCATATTATGTTATTCTGTTTAATGTTTTTATTTTATTTACATTTAATCAAATGATAGTTTAATTTGATTAAATCCCCCCTCCTTTTTTAAAATAAATTTATGAGTTATTATGTAAAACACATACCACTATTCGTCAAGAATAATAAGAATAGTATTTTAGATTTCGATTTAATAAGAAATCATTATATATCGGAAGTCATTCACCTATCAAAATTTAAATATTTTGGAATTTAGGAAAATTTTTTTCTTTGGTCATTCTGATTCTCGAATATGTTCCCGATCACGTAGCAAATTACCTGAATTATAGATCGTGCCTACTAACTATTTTATATTCACGAAGTTAGTAATATATAATCCTATAGAATTGTTAACTATTCCTCTAAAATTTAAACTATTACGATGCAATAACGTTTATCCAATAGAGTCAAATAAAAGGAAGTTTTTGTTTAGAAAACACTTTCATTCTGAATTTAAAAAAATAATTGATTACTTTTTAAATACTTTATAAATCAGTCATTAACAAAAGTAGTAAAAAAATATATCACTGTTATGGACATAAAACGTTTAATAAAATAGGAAAATGAAAGTAAGCAGATATAAACCCATCACAATTTTTTCTTGAATATACTTATTTGTTAGCTTAAAAATGAGAAAGATAGTTAAAAATCCGTAGAATTAACATTGAATTCGGGAATTCAGAATAATGATTAGACGTGTACAGCAGCAGCGCTGCTGTACTATGCTGAAATAATTTGACAAAATGAATTTCTATTCATGGAGCAAAACAGAAATATCGTATACTATACTGGATTAGTTTGAATTAAGATCATGTAGAAGGATTTCTTATCGTTGCTGTAAATATTCTTTGATTACCTAAATAGGTTTGAAAATTTCGACTTATATATGCTGCAAAAAATCTTAAAACTTGTAATGTTATAGATTATTGCTTTTATAATTATTTATAATAGAAACATCTATATAGTTCTTTAAACATTTTTAATTCATAAATTTCTTCACTATTTTAAATTTTTTTATCCTTCATGTTCTGTTTGAACAGCAGATATTAAGGCTATTCATAAACATTAGAAAATTGTTTCTAATCAACCAGTGAGAAGTTTGTTATTTTCACAGATTCCATGAATGTATTGCAATCTCTAATTCTTGCGAATCATTCTTCTCACCCATTAATCATTGATACACTTAAGTAAATTAATAAACTAAAGTTGGACCACATTCAGGTGATATTTTGTTGGATTCCTTCTCACGTGGGTATCAAGGGATTGGGATACAAGATAATGCAGCTAAATCTACAACTGGTGCAATCTTTCTAACCATTCCATATTAAGATTTATTAAAATATATTAAAATGAATATTTATGACCAATGGAAGGATCAACGAAATCTAGAAAGTAGCAATAAGCAACACTATGTGAAAACAATCATTTAACTCCTTGGGAGCTATTTTCATGTCGAAAACTGGATGTAATTTTAAATCGTCTACGCACTGGACACATTAAACTTACGAATAAGCATCGATTTCTGGGTGAGAATTCTCCTATGTACAATTACAGCATTTATTCTAATATTCTGTTTTTAACTGTCCGTTTTCAACTTTTACATGTTCTACACTATCTGTAATCGATTTGGCAGGAGAAAATCTCCAACCAAACTTACTTCCATGTTTAAATGGTAATGGTTTTGCCACACACACACACACACACGTATATATATATATATATATATAAGTTTGCTAAATTTTCTGTGTTTTCTCTCTTGATCTTCAAAACTTTAATTTGGAAAACCTTTTGTAATCGCTTGACCTTGTGTTTGGAGCAAATATGGCATTGTATTTGTTTCTTGAAAAGTCCCATTTCCCACTGAACTTTTTTTTAATAATTCCTATCAGATTTCTCTATAAATCGAAATTATTATCTATAGAGGTGTCTACCATATAATTCCGTGCAGTTTTTCACTTAAAGAGAGGTTTTAATTGTTTTTTGTTCAAATTGAATGAAAATGAAAAAAGTTTTTTTTACAGTCCCATTTCCCAAACTTTTTTTTATCCCATTTGGGTACAGTAATAGAAATTAAAACTTACCATAAACTCGTAATTTGTTGGTTTAGAGTTTATTAGCTTATTATTGTTCGTATGTTTAATAGAGTAATTTAATAATAATTTTAAGAATAGCGCACCTTGGGTGGCTAATTCTGTTCTTTGCCAAAATTTGCATAGAACTTTTTACTTTTTTAATTTTACTTACTGTCTAAGCACTCATTACCAGATTAAAAATTGATATACAAATTGCTTATTTGGCCGCCTCTACATCCCTTAAAATATCGCTACATGTCTTCAAAACAGTCTCTATTTATAACCATGTGACAACAGGCTCTATCGCAGTTTTCCCTTCAACTAACCTCGGAGACTTTTCAGTTTGAATTCTTTTTTCATGAAACTTAACCCAATAGAGTAAAACATGATCCATGTGAATTAGATAAAGTTATGAAGTATAACGGATGAAATGGAGAAATTATATTTATAAGTTACAAAGAATCCAGTTAGATAGTGGGCGGTAGAATTTATGAGTTTCAAAGTGAGACATCGGAAGCAGCCATTCATATTGTTTATAGTAATTAGAGGAATCCTTGAAGAGATAAGAATAATGTTAATCGAACCCTCAATTCCTGTTAGACTACTCCCTCAAACCCAAGTTAGTTGGTAAGTTATGATTTATAATAAATTGTATTCGAAACGTCAGGGAGTTTAACTACAGAAAAAGTAATACATCATTTGGGACGTAAGGCTGTTCGCGATTTTTTGTCATTAACCTTGGGAACTTTTATTGAGATCGATTGCCTAAAATTACAATATCTTCCCGACCAAAATAAAACGTGATGATATTAATTCGATGCAGGTTGAAATAAAGTGAAGTGATTCAGATGTAATGATATATAAGTAAGAGGGAAATAGGAAGAGATATAGAAGCTAAGGATAAGCAGCCTAAGTGATTGAGTGAGGGAGGGAGGACAAGAACTGGTAGCCTGATTATTCTGACTATCTTAAGATTTTTGGATGAAATTGGACCTATAGCATTAATATACGTAGTTACTATCAAAGACAGTTCAGACAACAACAGTAGAGGATTCGGTAAGAGAATATTTTTTTCAATTTTAATTAGAACTGTTAGTTAGAGTGGAAAGCCGGAGAGAACGTTTAGGTTATTAGGCATTGATAATAAATAACTTCGCCTGTTTAGTCTTGAGTTTTCTTAAGTTATTTTTCTGTCTCTTAAGTTTAATGTATTAAATTTAATTATGGCACAAGAACCAATTAACGGACAAATGCCTCAAATCACATGGTTACAAATGTCTTGGTGTGGAATTTTGGAGAGGTAGATACCAGCCTAGGTGTCATCCATGTCACTTGACCGAAGCTAAAAATTACGAGGTCCGTCACCATATCACCTCGTGCTGCTTCTAAGTGCAATGTTAAAAACAAATAACAAATTATAAATAATAAAAAAAAATGAAGCAATGATGTACAAAAGGAATATTAGTTCCCATAAACAAATAAAAGGGAAAGTGACATTAAGAAATAAATAAAAGGAATATATTGAACATAGAAAGTTTTTAAAATTGAAACGATAAACATTTTAAAATCTGGAGAATTCGTTTTCAGTTCTTAAAATTTTTGATTCGGCAACTTTTTTTGCTTCTTAAAATCTTTCTCCATTGGATACGTGTTTCTTGGAGAAAAACGTAACTAATGCAGTTATTGTTCAAGTGTTATCAGGATAATAGCAACTCATGGAGAACAGATTCTGATTACCTCCAGTGAAAAATTGTAATTTTCAATATGTAACTTAAACAACTAATTCTTTAATTTTTTGCTTAATTGTACAGAAGTGTATAATTATACATCCTTTAACTAATTAAGATGTAGAATGATCTTACTAGCATCTCTAATGCACTAAAATCTTAAAAATAACAGTGGGTACATTTGATGCCTAGTATAAGACTATACAAACTAGCAGTGAAAATGTTATCTTTGTAGAAAAAAAAATCACACATATATTCAGTACAAAAGGGAGAAATTCCTACGTTTCTAGCTTTCTTTAGTTTTCCCTCGTAATACTAATTGAGAAGTAATTCATACTTAGTGACATTTCATAGCGGAGAGCATAAAAATTCGTTTTCGGGGAGAAAAAAGAGGAAGAAGAAAAAACAAACTTCCTACTTATTCTCAGAAGATCTTTTAAAAGAGAAATCTAACGATCTGAAATAATAATAAAACCCCATTTTCTTTGTGCTATTTCATTAATTAACTCAATGGGTAAGACAATTAAATCAGAGAAACTATGTGATATTACATACGAAAACGGAAGCAAACTTTAACGCCTTTGTTTTATTTATGATTATAATTGAAAGAAGAATGATTTGTGCTTGATGTATTGCATAAAGTGAAATCTTTCTCATAAAATAACAAAAGTAATTTCTTGTAATATTTCTGAATTAACAATATACTGAGGAAAGGAAAATCTTGAATAATTATTCCATAAAGTTGCAATTCCGGGTAAAGACTACAAAGTGAAACAGAATTAATATCATATCATTATAATGTTCATTTTAATTTACATAAATTAACTAAATGAGCCTTTTTTTTTTCTAATTTTGCAATCCTACTTGTAATGAGCTCTCTCTCATGTATTTTCTTTCAAATAACCTAAGGAGCTTTCTTATGACGTTATTTTTATTTGAGAGACACGATATATAATTAAACCATGACTTATGTACAGAATTATTGTTTATATGATATAAATTGAAGCACAGTAAATAACATAGAAATCATGTTCTTACGTTGAGTGAGGTGCTCAAAGTTTAGATAGTTCATCAGCACACAGCATTGTTATCAGGAAAATAAACGGTCATCATATAGGGAGAATTGGAACTGTGCATCCAGCATTATTGTTTCTAACTCAGTTCCATTTTTAAAGTTATTAAGGTAAATAGAACTTTCAATTAAATATTTTCGTGAGGACCCGTAAAATTTTAACTTCGCATTCGTTGTACCAATATTGATTATTGATAATTCTTAATTAAGAATAAATGTTGTTTAAAGATTCTAACGCCTGATTATTAAAGTGATTGATTATTTATGGAAAACAAATTGGGGGTAACAAGCTGGAAATTAGAATTTAATTTTTAAAAATAAGGATTTTTCTAAAACAATGCTTTAATGCATGCCTTCTATTGATATAAAATCTTAAGTTAGTCTATATTATATATCAACATTTTTATACACAGTATCAATATGCAGTAATAATATGAAAATTTAATATATATTTTGAACGCAATAATGCAGAATTTTATTATCGAAAGTAAATTAAAAATAAAAATTTCATCCCATTTTGAAAATTTCGAATTTTGATTTTATAGCCTTATCCTATCACATGATAATCGAAAACTTTTGAACCTGCGTAACCAATTCAAAAAATATATTATGTAAAGTATTTCAAATATTTTAAATTAATAAAATCGGAAGTAGTTAAATATAATTGCACATTATAAAATCTGAAAAATAATTTCTTAACAGTTAATTTTAAGAAAACATTTCTTCTCTCAAAGTTTATCAAAATGCATATAAATAAATCATATTTCTATAAATTGTTGCATGCCTAGAATTTTATGAAAATATTTTCTTATAAAATATGTATTTTCTCACTGTTTGTAAGTTCAGAGATTGAAAAATGATTTCGAAATAAAGCTTATTATTACTAATCATTGAACTATTATCGACGAACTTCATAATTTTTAGCCAATTGAATAACAGAGGAACTGGAACTTGGTGTCTGAGAAATCTAAGATTTGTTTGAACTTCATTTGAAGCAGCCGTCATTATTCCTTATCATAGTCAGCAAAAGTATCAACGTTCAATTACACAGATCACAATGAGGATGGTTTTTCTCAGTATTGCCCAAATGCAAGTAAGATTGTCGCGAGTAATTTGTCTTTTTAAGAGGTAGAACACTATATATACACCAAGAAAGGCTTTGAGTGACAGAAAAGCAGGTGGTATTATCGGAAAGCGGCAGCTGTCTGTGTGAATTTGTGGAAGTAAGGTTTATCACTACTGGTTGGACTATGGATCCATCTGAACATAAACAACATGCAATAGTGGAATTTTCAACTACGAGAAAGGAGAGTCTAGTTGACAGTGATAGTCATGTGCAAAATATATGGGACAGAGTGTCTTCCATGCATTTTCACGATTGTGCAGAGAATTTTTGTAAAGTTGAATTAGTACTGATGAATAGGTCTAGCGCAAGTGGTCATCACTCAAAAAACAATTACTTTAGTAGACAATCTGGTGAGGAAGATTGAGATTAATTTGCAGCGCTTCCTATCAGTAAAGGAACTGTTCACACAATTCTTTATGAAAGATAATAGGGCAGCCTAATACACCTCCATACACTAGCGGAAAGCAGCAATCAAGAATTTTGGATGCTGTATACTGTCCAAAGATATTTGTTACATTGCAATGACCGACATCATGTGGTATGCAGTATCCACATTAGGACAGAAGTCTTGGCTTTCTTTCAGCTATTTCGATAGGAAGTCCTCGAAAAATCCCTTGTACAGCCCTCACTTTTCATCTTGTAACTTCAATGTATTTGTTTCTCTTAAGAAAGTCTTAAAGTATGGCAATTCGTATACAAATTTGTGATTAAGATCGCCTTTGAAGAATTATTCTTCTGACAATTACGGATATTTTTCCTCCAGGGTATTTATAATCTCATGAATCACTAGGGGGTCTATATCAATCCGCAAAACATCTATGTATTGCCATTATGTTTTGTTTGTAGCATTCTTTATTCTGTATGCTGAACACACAGCTACCATAGCACTCTTCGTCAAACAAACAAAAATACCATTTTCATCTGGATGACTCTTGTAATACAACAAACGATTATATGTGAGGTGAAGACAGAGAGAGAGAAAGATAATTTGTAGATTTCAGAAGCATTTCTCATATCCTCATACTTTTTTATTGAAAGAAAAATAAAAGAGTTTTTTTTTGGAAGAAATATTTTAAACTGAAAATATTTACATTATTTTGATAATAATAAAGCAGTTACGAAAACAGAAAGAAGAACCATTGCATGATTCATTGAGCCATTCTAACCGATGGAAGATTACTTTTCTTGTACATTTTTTGATTTCAAGTTTACCCACTAGTACTAGTTTGGCTGTATTTCAACAACAAATAGTTTGATCATTTTTCTTAAGATGAATTTAATAAAATAAAATAAAAATAAAACTAGAACTAAATTAAAAATTATTAGAAAAAGAACTCTTGAAAAATCTATATATTGCCTACTAGCAGTAAAATAATGCACTTTAAATGGAATGGAATTTAAAAACCCTTTTCGATGATTATTTCAAATATTTCTCATGTGAAAATAATACATAAAAAGTAAAAACGCCTTCAGAATATAAAAGAATACCTCTATCGCTAGAAAATATATCCTTATCTTAGTTTTACAGATCAAATAACTCTACTCGAAAATAAGATCAGATAAATATATTTCTAAGCAATCGCAAAAAATTGTTCATTCGATCACGTATATTCTTGTAACATTCTTTTCATTGGATTTATTATTTGGATTTCAATTGAGTTATACTTCTATTTTTTTAAAATCATTCTTTTCATTCTTATAAAAATAAACAACAGGACGGATGAAAATAATAAAATGTAAATATGAAAAATTTGATTTGAAAAAAATAATGAAATGTAAAATATTATTAGAATTTAATGTAAATTAGATCAAAATAAATAGTAAGATGATACAACGTTACAACCATAAAGTAAAAAATCATATTACTGAACTATTCATGAAAAGTATAGTTAAAATATTTTATTTTAATTGGGTTTTCATTAGTGAGTTAACTTCATGGGGTTTAATGGGTTAACTTAATTGTAAGTTATTTTAATGGGTTTTCTTTAACTTAACTGTATGTAAGAGGTCAAAATTTGAAAGCTTTTTTTCACATTTTAAGGCGATCAATAGAGCTGAAATTTTCTATACATGTTTTGGATGACAACACTATAGTTTAATTATAATTAATAAAAATTAAATAATTAAAACTAAATATTTAAAGAATTAAATTTTAAGTCAAATTTCACGTCAAGTCACCTAATGGTCGCTAACCGGTAGCATTCCTTATCAAGTTCATTGAGAAATTCTTCAAAATTAAATGAATTAAATTAGAAACAGTGCCTTTTCAACCAAGCATGCATTTCTTTTCTTTTCTTTTTTAAATTTCGATTTAAGTTCTCGTCTTGTACGATTTGGAAAGAGATTGATCATAAGAGAAAAAATCACTGCCCTACATTATTTGAAATTTGTAAATGAACTAAAACTTTTTACACGAATTTATTTTAGGTGATAAATTTAATAAACATCAAATAATAAAATAAATTATTAAAACTAATTATTGAATAAATTAAGTTTGACTCAACTTTCCTTTTGCTCTTAAAATTTAAGGTATAAAAATTACCTTAAATAAAGCGTGAAATTTGAAAGAAAACTTGTTTAAAAAACTAGTTTTGTACCGGTGTTATTTTGTATTAATAAATGGTTTTCTTCAAATCACATTGCATGTCAGGATTAAAAATTTAAAAGCTTTTCTCTCACATTTTAAAGCCCTCAGTTGATCTGAAATTTTCCATACACGATTGTTTCATATGACAATGCGATAATTTAATCAATTATGATTAATAAAAATTAGATGATTAAAACAAATTATTTAGAGAATTAAATTATACGCCAAGTTTATTACCAAGTCGCCAAATGGTCACCAAATTTGTCGCCAAAGTGAAGGGGTCATTGCACTCTCTTTTGATAATTATTATTTTCTTAAAACGTTGAGGAAAAATAAATTTTTAATTTGAATTTTCATTGAAAAAAATAAGAAATTATGTTACGCAGTTTGCAAAGTTTAAAAGAAAACCCATGTTCAAAAACCTCGTTTTCTACAGTTGTTATTTAAAAATTGCATTAGATCTGTTTTGTGAAACCGGAGAAATAATTATCGAATCTGATAATTCTTTTATTTACACACACAATACCACACACACACACACACACACACACACACACACACACACACACACACACACACACACACACACACACACAACCACACACAACACACACATGCTGATCATGGTTTTACGGATGAAATGAGAAAGAATTTTACTTGATGCATAACTTTCATTCAATCATTCAAATGTATTGTAAGACAACGATAAATATTATGAAGGTAATGTATTCTCAATAACTAACACACTAATTGAAACTCATATACAGAAGGTGTTTGTACATTTTTAGAACGACTTCGATACAAGATTTTAAAAAATATAAAAATTGTCTGGGAAAAATTCCTGATCAAACAGCCCCCGGCTGCTACACCCCCGCACAAAACAATCCCCGGCTGCTACAGTTCGGTTGTCTCAATAGGTGACTCAGCCAGCACTTCACCTAAATACATAGGAAACGAGAGAGATAGTAAGAAAGAAAATAAATGTAGGTCGTAAGACATCTATGTTGTTGGCTAAACCCAAATACTTCATCAAAACTGAAAATAGAGAAGAATAAAATTATTTGCTTTCACAATTAGGTTGATTTATTCTGCTTAGTTTAATCGAGGAATAATTCAGATATTGAATTTTTATTCAGTTAAAGAACAAGAAACGTATACTTTCAAGTATGTTCATTTTTGAAAATGGCTGATGTAAACGAACTGCGAATTGAAGGATAGATTTTTCAGCTTTTTGAGAAGAAAGGTTATACCATAACTGAAAGCATTGAAAAATGTGTGGTGCAAAATATACAAATGAAAAAGAAGCACCATTATTAAGAAGAAAGGGGGAAAAATCACCAATAACTATGTCTACAGTGAAAGAACACTTTAAATTAATATCCGTAAAATGTAGATACTGTTTCGAATGTTTTTAATATGATGTCAATAATAACGAGAGAAAATCCATTGACTCAAAAATTATTTGCAAATATCCGTATCAATAATAAGCAAAAATATATACAGCTAATATATAATCTAAAAATGTATAAAGTTCACCTTCTTTTGCCGAGGCACGGGACTCAATTCAAGATAGTATGTAGAACTTGTAGGAAAACCGTTTAGCAGGAATGAATACAATTATATTGTTACCCTTGATGAATTATGGGCTTACCTAAATATTTGCATAGAAGAAAAAGAATATTTATCATCAAAACTGCGGAGGAAAATATGTCTTAACTTGGTTCCAAGAATTCAAGAGAATTTTCAGTATAAAACGTTGAACATGATTGTCATTTGTATCTCAATCAATGAGAAATTAAAAATAAGTAGAAAAAATACTAATATCAACTCATCAAACTAATAGTAGAATCTTTTATGTACGATATTTACAGAAGAAATTCACAATCTCTTCACTTTAACGACTTTCAAAGAGTGAAACTTCATCGAGACAAATTTAACATACGTAGTTACTTCAAAATTTTCCTTTGAATTCCTCGTAAAAATGAAAAATGGCTCAAGAGTTGCATGTATATATTTGCACCATATTCCTGCCAAGTCTCCCGACGTTTCATTTACGAGCCCTTCTACCGTAGAAAACACGATGCAGACTTTTTGTTCAGAAACACAGTTAACAGAAGGAATATTTAAAAAATTAGTCCATACATTAAACATTAAAAAATAGCCCCAAATGGTTCTAAAAATATATATTAACATGTAAAATGATTGTTAAGAAAGTAAGTTCCACTGAAGTTTGCAAAGCGAGCATTATGTAAGACTGTCATTTTGCTAATGTAACTGGAATCAATATTGTAAAATCGTGTGTAGCGATTTGGTTATACAATCAAAGAAATCAAAATGTCTTTGAATACTGATAAATTTAGAAAATGAGCACTACCTGATGGAAATTTTATGCCCAGGCAAACTTTAATGAATTGAAACATTTATAAAATATTCTTGGAGAAGTTTGCTGCTTAATGATGAGTTGAAAAATTCTACAAATTTCTTTTACGTTTTTGCATTTCTATTCGTGAATCTTTAACCATTATTTTAGAGTTATTTGTTTCTAATTTAGTTATAGATTACTTAATGAAGTGAAATTTACTATAATCAGTAAAGAAAAAAAAATTATACGAAATTAAGGAATTGGTAATTTGTATATCTGAATTGATTACATTTTAGGGAAAAATATTAAAAACTGAATTAGACATATATCAAGGAGAGAAATATATATATATATATATATATTAAACTAGTTTAACCC